>NW_020870855.1:481144-483644 GCF_003789085.1 Penaeus vannamei
CGAGGAGGTGTGGCGGTGTCGAGGGCTGAGTGTCCCGTAGCCGGACGAAGGGGCAGGGGGAGGGGCGGGAGACAAAGAAGGCATTCCGTTGATCCTTGGAGTAATCAAGAAACGAAGAAATGCTACATCATAATAAAGGAGGGGGCTATATAGGCAGAAATGAAAGAAATTACTTTGAATAAGATAGGCATCTGGGTAAGTATTATAATTACCCTTACTATCAGGGAATAATTTGTAGGTTGCAGAGAGAATTCCGTTACACTATGCTTTATAAAACTATAATATAACAGTTGATTAGAATGGAAGGCGACGAGGGGAAAAAAGGGAAAAGAAAAGAGAAGATAAGGGCAAGAAGGACTAGTAACAGTAGGGAGATGTGAGGGAAGCAGTGCTGATCAGATAGGGCGAGCAGAAGAGGCCAGGCCAACGCGGGTTGAGCGAGCAAGTGGAGGGCGGGTCTTGAGTGGGGCAGGGAGACCACACAAGGCCGGGCAGGTCAGCGGGGCCCTCGTACCTTAGACCTCGGTAAGAAAAGGGTAGAAATGACGAGACGAGGAGGGCGGGGGAAGGGACGGGGCGTGGAGTGTGCGGGGACATTAGGCCGGGTCAAGGGGTCTCCCGCCATGCCTTAACGTCCTCGGTTTATTGTCGCGGGTTACTTGTTGATTCTTCCCAAGTTGGAGTCGTTAAAACGCTGTTATGGCGTCTCTGGAGCCGAGGAATAAAAAGTTAATGCACTTATCCGAGGTTTTAATGCACATTCACCCCAGGCCGGAGCAGTGATGGCCGGCCCGCTGGACTGTCCCGAATATGTCCCGCGCCGTCTCCCTCTCCTCCTCTCCTCCCTCCCTCGATCTTGGAGCTTAGTTTGATGCCTTCATGCCTCCGCCCGTCTATGCCTGTGTTCTCCGGTTCTCTCACTCCCTCCCCCCCATCCTCTTTCTTCTCTGCCCTCCGCGTCCTCCTGAAGTGTCATGTACTAGACTGGCGGGACGCTCGCGCAAAACCTCGAATCATTTGTGTTGGAACGGATTCGAGAGAGATTTTGGAATGTATTCGTCTTTGCTTTTCTCTCCTACTCTGCCTTTTATTCCGCTTTGCTTTGTTTTCTAAATATTTACCCGCTTTCATCTCCTTTACCTTCTCCTCTTTGCCTCCCTCTTATTTTTAAGTAGTGGTTTTTTTTTCGTCCTTTTTGTTGTCTGTTTCTACTTTATACATAATCCTCAGTATCTTCAGTGTCATAAACCATCACTTTTTTCATAATCTCATTTTTTCTTCTCTTTCCTTTTTAATTTTTCCTCCTCCTCCACCTATTCACCTCTGTTTCTTGTTCTTGTTATTTTGATCGTCGTCGCGTCGTCGTCCTCCTCCTCCTCCCCTCCCCTCCTCCTCCCCCTCCTCCTCCTCTTCCTCTTCCTCTTCCTCCTCCTCTCCCTCCTCCTCCTCCTCCTCCTCCTCCTCCTCCTCCTCCTCCTCCTCTCCTCCCCCCCCCCCTCCTCCTCCCTCCTCCTCCTCCCCCCCCCCCCCCTCCTCCTCCTCCCTCCTCCCCCTCGCCCTCCTCCCCCTCCTCCCCACCTGCTCCTAAATTTCCTCGTCCTCCTTTACCTCCTCTTCCTTCCATTCTTCCTCCTCCTCTGCCTGCCCCCCCTCTTACTCGTCCCCGTTCTCGCCCTCTTCCTTCGCAACAGATTCCTCCACCAAATTACTATTGTTATTATTATTATCGTTCATTATTGTTTTTGTATTGTTGTTATAATTATTTTCATTATTACTATTATTATCTTTATTATGATTATGATTATGATTATTATTAATGTTATTATTATCATTATCGTTTATATTATTACCATTACTATCATCATTATTATAATTACCATTATTATGATTATTCTTTTCTTTATTATTATTACTATCATTTTCATCATTATGATTGTTATTAGTATCATTATTATTATTGTTATTAGTATTGTCATTGCCGACCATAAAGTTTTTATTATTTTTGTTATTAGTAGTATCATTTAGATTGTTATTGTTTTCGCTGTTGTTATCATTATAATGATGATGATAATAATAATAATAATAATAATAGTGATGATAATGATAATGATAATAATAGTAATGATTATCATTATTATTGACGATAATAATATTATTATTATCAATTTCTTATTTTCATCATCATCATCAATATCATTATTATTATTATTATTAGTTTTACTTTCATCATCATCATTATTATCAATATCAGTATTTTTTAATATTATTATTATTATTTTTGTTATTATTATTATTATTATTATTATTATTTATTATTATTATTATTATTAAATTATTTTTATCACTATAGTTATTATAGTGTATGGACATGTATAGTTCCCAGGGGGATCCACTTGCCAGGAAGGGTGCCTTAATTAAAGGCCAGTGTTCCTCCCCATGAAGGTCAGTGAGTATCTGTAGGGTAAGCTCGCCTCCTGATGCCAAATTCCCCATTGTACTC
>NW_020870855.1:507146-517146 GCF_003789085.1 Penaeus vannamei
ATATGGAACGAGACAGGGACGAGGAGGAGGTTAGAGAAATGTTCAGGGTCGTCGGTTGCTTTTTAATCGCTTCTCCCTCTCCTTCCCCTCCTCTTCTCCTCCTCCTCTTCGCACCTCCCTCTTCTCCCCCTTCTCTCTCTCTCTCTTCTCCCTTTTTCTCGCAACTCCCTCTTCTCCTCCTCCACTCTCTTCCTCTTCCCTTCTCTCCTCTCCTTCTGTTCCCTCTTCTCTCCTCCCCCTCCCCTCTCTCAGCTCACTATGGGTAATGAAGCTGTGGGAGGGGGTTTAGGAGAGGAGGGTTGCATGGTGGAGAAAGGAGTGGTGCTTGGAGGGAGGGAGGGGTGGTTGGAGGGAGGAAGGTAGGGGAGGGTTGGAGTTAGGAGGGAGGGAAGGGGTGGATAGAGGAGGGGAGGGGAGGGGGTGGATAGAGGAGGGTAGGGAGGGGGTGAGGGAGGAGGGACGAAGGAGTTGGAGGAGGGGAGGGTTGTTGGAGGGCGAGGGGAGAGGGAGAGCGGGAGTGGGATAGAGAGGAGTGAGCGACGAAGGTGAGAGGGAGGAGAGAAAGTTAACAAGAGAGATAGACAAACTGATAAATAGATAGACATAAAGAGATAGAGTAGGAGAAAACAAGAACAAGTATAAAGATAGAAAAGGAATGAAGCAAAAGCGCCAAAAAGAGAGATAGTCCACCACCCACCCACCTGGAACCGCCATGACGCGCACTTTCCCGCCAACAATACCCCAAACCGTCGACTTCTTGTCCTGTTTCAGAGAGAGGGCGAGTATAAAAACAACAACCCAGAGATAACAGTTACAGTTGCAACCGATATCCACCGTCGTTAACTTACGATAACGACCAAACGTTTCCACCAACGTTTGTAGTTTGCATTAAACTTGTAAATACATTGGCTAGAGTGAAATTACGAAAGGATTCAAACACGCATTCCGTTGGCCTTCGTGGTTGGAGAAGTCTGGCCTTTGGTGTTTTAAGGACGGGGGGGGGGGAGACTTGCGCAATTCGCTTTTTAGATTTGGGAGAGAGAGAAGGAAGGGGAAGGGAGAGAGAGAGAGAATGAGAGAAAACATGGGAGAGAGAGAGAAGGAGAGAAAAGTAGGAAGAGAGAGAGAACGAGAGAAAAGTAGGGAGAGAAAGATGGCGAGAAAGAGATAGGTAAGGAGACAGGGAGAGGGAGACAGGGCAGGTAGAGTAAAGATAAGGAAAGGAAATATGGAAAGAGGATGCAGAGTTATAGAGAGAGTAGAGGAGAGAGATAAAAATGGGAAGGGAGGCAATAGAGGAAAGAAAGGAGAGGATGAAGGATAGACAGATGTAAAGAGAGAAGCAGAACAAGGTAGGAAAGAAAGATAGGGTGGGAGGTACAGCAAAAGAGAAAGAAAGAGGAAAAGGGAGAGAAAATAAAAACAAAAAGGGATAAAAATGAGAAAGAGAGAGGAAAGGGAGAGGGAGAAGAAAAGGGAAAAGGGTTAAAAAGAGAGAAATAAGAATGGAGAAGGAAAAGAAAGATTGAATCCACATGAAAGGTTTTCACACTCGGCAAAATGCACTGTATGTACGTCGACTTCTCTGGGTTAATGTCAGATGCATAGGCCTCAGGTATATAGGTCTTGGGTCAGGAGTGCATGTAGTACCCGTGCACAGTCTTCTCTTAGTCTGAGGTGTAAGATTCTATTTATTTTAAACTAAAGAGCAGTGTGTTTGATTTTGTATGTTATTTTTTTTATCTATTAAATTTTGTTTATTAATTTTTGATAAGGACTTGTAATGAGCAGTGCGTTTGGTTTTGTAGGTTCGAGTTTTTTAAAATCTATTTATTAATTTTTGTTTATTCATTTATTTTCATAAGGACTTGTAATCACTACGATGCTCGGTAGATATGCGCGTCATATTGCATCGGAATCATTACTTAATCAGCTCAAAAGAAGTAAATCAACACTGCAGATTCATTCCTCCGCATCACAAACCAAGCAGCTTGCCATCGGAACTCGGTGAGTCAATGAAAATCAATATTTAGTCACCAAAATGAATGAGAGAATGTGTGAATAAATGTTAATGAATGAATAATAAATGATAATAAAATGAATGTATGGATATGTAATAAGACAATCCCTGACGGTCACAGGCTTTTCCCTTATGTTTTTCTTTGAGAATTAGAACATAGCTTGAAATCCTATCAGAATATGTGTGAAAGGAGAGAGAGAGGGGGAGGGAAGAGGGAGTGGATGAGGGTAGGAGAGGAAAGGATGAAAGGAAGGGAGAGAGACATGCAGGCGAGTAGGCAGACATGCAGGCAGGGACGGAGGGAGGCAGGTAGGTAGGTAGGAAGCAAGCAGGCAGACAGGTAGATAGGTAGGCAGGCAGGCTGACAAGGCAGGCGGGGAGGGAGGCAGGTAGGAAGACAGACAGACAAACAAACAAACAAACATAAGGGGCTAACAAGAACGTCTAGCGAGTGAGGAAATGGCGGGCGCTCCATCACTGGCAATCGACTCACGATGGAGGTTGTTATCAGCGCCTTTCTTGCAGTTATCATAACAGTGCCTCGTGGTTGTTATTGTGCTTTGTATAACGATATTGATGAACCATTTTGTGTGTGTGGGTCGTTAGTGTGTGTATAGAGGTAAGGATACCTAATTATAAGTAAATACCATGTTTCTATATCTGTGCAAATAGATGTTCATGTCATTAGTAAAAGAAGGAAGTGTATACATAAAGTGTGAATGTCTTTGTCTATATTATGCGTAGCTAAAAGGTTGATGCCGTAAAAAGAAAAAAAAATGTTTATACAGATAGATGGATGGATTGAGACATACATACATACATAAATACATACATACCCAGCCAGGCAGACAGACAGATAAGGTGTGATCATGAAAGTGATTATGTTTAATTAAATTCAAGGCTGGACACGGTAATCTACCTGTTACAATTCGTTATAAATATTCGTTCACACATGATGATCTCTCCGACTGTGGATGATACTGAGCGCTTTAACGAAAGAGAGAAACTTCAAGCATTGTATACAAATTTAGAAATTATATGACTAATGCAGAAAGGTCATGTTCCGCGGTTCTTGATGGTAATAAAGCGGCAACAACAATAGAGATATTTTGTTTAACATTCAGCTTGTCTTGTGCTGAGTATGTTTCTGTTTTTTTTTTTTTTTTTTTTTTTTTTTTTTTTTTTTTTTTTTTTTTACTGCGATGGTTTTTATCGAACTTTTAAAGCATACTGGTTTAGTTAATTTTACTGGCATCTAGAGAAATATTTCGTCTTGTACAGAGTATACTTCCATCTTTTAACCTCATTGTTGTTGTTGAGCATTCCAAAACACACCAATATTCCTAATATCATTTTCAAGTATTATCCTCATGTTCTGTCTGCGTTTTCCAGAACACACATCCACGAAACATATCAAACTGTGCGCACAATAACAGTTGTTTTCTGAAGAGTTCCCCAGTTTAGCCGACAATGCGACCGCCCCCGCCACATAACTGTTAATTTGTCGGTCACGCCCAACGATGCTGATGCTGCCGTTGCGAAATGGAGTGCAGAATGACAGTCCTTGTATTCTGAACGCGGGTGCACCAGGCAGTGTTCAGGACGCTGTTCATTCATGCTTTTTGGGGAACGTTAGGAAATGGAACAATCTTTTTTGTCTTCGTTTTCTTTTTCTCTTTTTTTCTTTTTCTTTACTTTCGTGTTTTTTTTCTAGGCACTTCGAGAACAATCGGGCGGAGGTCGTGGCTTTCATCAGTGTCATATGACTTTTTGTTTTTATTTTACCTTTTTCCTGTTATTATTTTAAGAAGGCGTTTAAGCGAAAAGGCTTGATCTTTGTCGGGCATTGTATTCCTTATATGCATGTTGTGGCTTTATTTTTTAGATATTGTAGTGGCGTTTCGTAATTATTTCCATTAATAATAGGCTCTCTTTGTATTGTGTTATATGTAGGTACTCTCTCTCTCTCTCTCACTCTCTCTCTCTCTCTCTCTCTCTCTCTCTCTCTCTCTCTCTCTCTCTCTCTCTCTCTCTCTCTCTCTCTCTCTCTCTCTCTCTCTCTCTCTCTCTCTCTCTCTCTCTCTCTCTCTCTCTCTCTCTCTCTCTCTCTCCTCTCTCTCTCTCTCCTCCTCCTCCTCCTCCTCCTCCCTCCCCTCTCCCTCCTCCCTCCCCCTCCCTCCCTCTCCTTCCCTCCCTCTCCTTCCCTCCCTCCCTCCCTCCCTCCCTCCCTCCCTCCCTCCCTCTCTCTCTGTCTCTCCTCTCTGTCTCTCCTCTCTGTCTCTCCTCCTCCTTCTTTCCCTCCGATCTTTTCTTTCTCCTCTACCTTTTCCTCGTCGTCTTCTCATTTTCCTTCACCTCGTTATCCTAATCTTCTCATCAAGAAACCACGAATCCCCAAGGACATTAAGTCGCCATGTTGAAGGCAGAGGTCGAGTCTTGTAGAAAACCATGAAAACAACAATGGTCCCATGACTTCCCTCTGCCCTTAACCCGCTCCCTGCCCCCCACCCCCCTCGCTCTCCCATTCCTCCTTGCCTACTTGCCTTTCTGCCTGCCTGCTTGTTTCACTGCTTGCCTGCCTGTTTGCTTGCCTGCCTACGTACTTAACTAATTATCTACTTATTTGTCTGCCTACTAATCTCTTCCCTCCCTCCCTCCTTGTCTCCTTCCCTCACTTTCTCCCTCCATCCCTCCCTACGACCATCTCTCCCTTCCTCCCTTCGTCCCCTCCCTCCATCGGTCTCTTTCCGCCTTCAACGTTCTCTTCTCTCTCCTTTATTTCTAGTCCTTTGACTCCCTCCCCTTTTCAACCCTCTTATTCTCCTTCTCGTTTCCCCATCTCCCTCTTCATTCCATCCCCCCTCTTCTGCTTCCCTTTCTCCGCCGTTCATACCTCCACCTCTATCACCTCCTCCCTCTCTCTACCCTCTCCACCTCCGTTTCTCCATTCGTTTCTATCTCCACCTCCGTACTCCCTTCCTGGCTCCACCTCCTCGACCTCCACCCACCCCCTCCACCGCTCCATGCCGCTCCTTGCCACTTTTCCGATGTTGCTGCCTCCCACTCCGTCGCCCCCACCTTTCCGTCCTCTTCCTCACCCTCCACAACCCACGTCCCCCGTCCCATCCTCCTCCAACTCCCCTTCTCCTTTCATCACCCTCCTCCTATTCCCTCCCTACACCTCCCCCTTCACCGCCCTCCCCTCCTCCTACTCCCCNTGTGTGTGTGTGTGTGTGTGTGTGTATGTGTGGTGCTGGTGGTGTGTAAATTGTGAATGTGTATGGGTATTATAGAGTAGTGGTGATATGTGCTTGTGATGTGATTGTGAGGTTGGTGTGTGTGTTGGCTGTGTGTGTGTGTATTGTGTGTTTGTGTTGTGTGTGTGCGTGTGATGTGTGTGTGTGTGTGTGTGTGTGTGTATGTGTGTATGGGTGTGTGCGCATGGGTATTTGGAATCGAAGCTTCACCCAAACAAGTATTTCCTCAGTATACAGGTAACAGTTTACTGTATACTGAGAATTATATAATGCATCCAGCCATCAAAGATGCGAGGTCGTCTTCGCTGACTCAATGAGGATTTCATAAACAAAGGATAGGTTCCTTCCTTTATATGCTTCTCGTATGCATTATTTTCCGTGTTTAAACTTGCTTTTGTTCTTAGTATTTTTAAATATCTTATTTCGTCATTTTCTTCGTCGTTAAAGACGATAACCATGGATATTTTTCACGAAATTATGATGTACTAGACCAAACACGCGTTGCCTGAAACTAAAATAATGTTGAATTAAATAATCAAGGAGGAGTGTGTTTGCTTGCGTGCGTGCAGTGTGTGCCTCGCGCGCCTGTGCGCGATTCTCTGTCGCCGAGCTTAATTTTTATAGCAACGGTCATCAAATCGCGTATGACAAGGGATCCGAATAGGAGCGCTGAGTGGTAGTTTGGTCTCACTACACACGGTGTCTCAAGTACAGAAAAACTTGTCAAAAAAAAACATGCGTGTCCACATTAACTCCTGAATTAACTAAGTTGTGGATACTATTTCAGTTATTTCAGTTGAAAAAATGTAAGAAAGAGACATTAAACTAAGAAAAGCCATTTCACTCATTTTATTAACTAACCATGCCGGCTACCCCGATAATCCGACAATAAACTAACACTATTAGTGTAATTAGTGTATTTCATGAAGTAGGACTGATTATGGATCGATGAAAGCTAAAATAGGGAAGAAGCAAACACTTGTTTACAAGTAAATAATTTCTGAAGTGAGCTCCGTGTCTTCAGCGTTTCGGAGTGGGTGGGTGTAATCGTTGATTAAATGAACGTTTCTGGATGACGCTATTACACAGTATCCCCCGTGGAGAACCACTGCCCCAGAAAAGTCCAGTTTCCACAATAATATGCTGAATGAAAAACATATATCGAATATAGTCGAGCATTCTACGAGTATCATCTCATGTTCATTCGGAATTTCAAGAAAGAAGCTAAACTTGAAAAGCCTCCCCCTCTCCTCCACCACCATCACCACCATCACGACATCCAATCCTCTTCACCCACCACCACCACAACTACCACAAACCACCTCCACCACCTCCTCCTCCTCCTCCTCTCAAGGAAGTTATCGCTCGGCTTCGCTCTATACAGGGGATATTCATGCTGATACTCAAATCAAGTATCTCGGTCTACATGGGGGTCCTCAGATAGACGAGATTAGTGTGACCAACCCTTAAGAAACGGATTTGTGCTCGCTTAATAAACGTTTGTTTGCAAATTGAACAACTACTACTGTAATGTTGCAAGGAAAGTATTGCTTAGGGCAATTGTTAATCTACGAATAAATTCATGGTAACTGAATTAAGAAACTCGAAGCATGCTCACTAAGGGAAAGACAGGTACTATGTAACATTTAATACAAATTATATGTTCATTTCTAAATACTTTTGCAAAATGAGACGGTGCTACATATCTACATTTTGTCATTTAATCAAATAATTATACTCTTATTTGATGATATAAATAAATAAAAACAAATTAGTTATCAAAACATCTATAATGTATATCCTATGCCTGAAAATGCCACGCTTTTTCACAGTACACACAGTGGCTCTTTAATTGGCTATGAGCCATAACCCACACTGAAAACTATTCATTCATAAATTTTCTGGTTACTCTGAGTTTGGTGTTGCCTCGGTGTGTTAGCCAGAGGGGTAAGAAGCACATTCCGACAACTATTTGTATTTTACGTGTATTCTTATAGAAAAGGCTAATTTGGCTCGAAAGCAACTTTACTTTATATTTATTTTATTTTATTGTGAATATTGTGAGTGCAGTCATCTGGACCTAGGTCGAGGCCACAGAAATCGACTCAGGAAATTTATACACTGCACCTTCTCATTTTCACTTAAAACTAATTTAAACATTCATGGATTTATTGAAAAAAGAGAACTCGCATAAGTAACAATAAAGTCCATCAACTGGAAAGTTATTTCCTGAAATTCAACATTGCTAAATAATAGTCGAACGTTATGATTACACAACACTATTAATTGTGGAAATATTTGAAACCATATTCTAATGGTACTGGTAATGGGCCTCCTATGATGATACTTCATAGACGTCTTTGTCAAATACGAAATATTGAGGCATTTTAATCGCAAACCGTCATACACAAAGAGAAAGAAATAGGATTATAAGTAATAGTCCAGTATTCTAGATTGATATAGTTGTAAATTTATCCTGTTAGGTAGTATTTCTCAATTCATTTGAGATGCAGAAATATAACAAAGAAAACAGTAGGTTTCTAATTCAATTCAGCTACTGCTGGAGATGATTACCTCTGCCAAGGACGTTATGTTTTGGGTCGTGTTGGTTGGTTAGTGAGTTTGATGGTAAGCAGGATAACTCAAAAAGTTATGAACAGATGATTTAATGAAATTTTTAACAGAGCTGTGTCTCTTGACCCAACAGATGCCATTAAATTTTGGTGGCGATTAGGATCCATTTTTTTAAAATATTGCATCAATTATCCCTATTTGGTAATAAGGGTAACTTTTAGTAGTAGTAGTATTTATTGACGCTTCAGTCATTATTATCCTATTTTGCGTTCTCTGAGTGCTTCTAGCTGTACATATTTCCGTATGACCATGGTCATCAAGTTATTATGGCGATGACTGATGCACTCGTGGTACTCAGTGCATATATCAGGAATATTAAGAAAATGTTCTTTTATGGCCAAGGAAAATAGGAGACAGAGACAGACTGAAGTGAAGGAATGATCCCCCCCCTCCCCCCGTATTGCGAAAAACATTTTAGGGACCTACAATAAAATGTCTTTTCTCCTTAGGAACCCTTAACTTCAGGTATTGCAATAGACCAGAGACAACACTTACACCTTCCTGCATCAGTTGGTATGTTAACATTTTCTCAAGTGTGTGTGTGTGTGTTGTAATTTATACACAATATATATACATATACTTTACTGCGTATACAGTATATATACATATATGTATGTGCGTACGTATATTATATATATATATATATATATATATATATATATATATATATATATATATGTGTGTGTGTGTGTGTGGTGTGTGTGTGTGTGTGTGTGTGTGTGTGTTGTGTGGTGTGTCTATCTATCTATATCTATCTATCTATATATATATATATATATATATATATATATATATATATATTATATATATATATTATATATAATATAACATATACATATGTAAAGTAATTGTGTGTGATTTTTTTTTCTTAAATCAAATAAAACTCAGTTTGTGCCTTTCGCAAGTCCTATTATCGACTTTTATTACAGTTATCTACACACCATAAGTAGTATTACTTCCTCAAACTAAAAGCACTGTCACTATTTCACTCATTACATCGCAGGTGGCAAGCTTTGCTTAGGCGCAGCATCTATGAGATACTGTTGTCAACTTTCTCTTTATATTTTAATTAATAAATAATAATTTTGACATCATTCGCTCAGTCAAATTTCTATCCACTTGTGGGGTATTTGGAAAATTATTTCATTCAATCATTGTAATTGTTCGATATTAATCTTTCCTCTTACCGAATACTACATACTGCATAAGTATTACCAGATAAAGACTATCACCTCCAGACTTAAGGTGCATCAGGTGGAAATGTGGGGAACTGCGCACTGGGAAACGTAATTGAATATGGGTTAAGATGTATAGAAATATATATATATATATATATATATATATATATATATATAATATATATATATATTATATATACGTGTGTGTGTGTGTGTGTGTGTGTGTGTGTGTGTGTGTGTGTGTGTGTGTGTGTGTGTGTGCGTGTATGTGTGTGTGTGTGTGTGTGTGGGCACGAAAACCAGGAGAGGAAAGGTCCGTGGCTTATTATTACTGAGGGCCCCGCCCCTTCCCTCCTCCCTTAGTATATAATATGTAGGCTATATAAATACGTATGTATGTATGTATAAAATATATATATATATATATATATATATATATATATATATGTATATATATATATATATATAATTATATATATATATATATATAATATATTATATATATATATATATATATATATTATATATATATATATATATATATATATACATATATATGTATATATATATATATATATATATATATATATATAATATATATATATATATTATATATATTTTTATTATTACTTTTTGTTACTGACTTTGTATTACCAAAATTATTACCGCCTTTACGTATTGGTACTGTTGCTAGTACTATTATCATCATTATTGTTAATGTTGTTACAATGAATAACTGTTGTCTGTTATCGTTGTTGAAGGTCTTTTGGGGTCATTATCGTCAATATTGTAAGTATTATCATTATTGCATTATTGTCATTTCAGAGCTACTATCGGTGATGGTCATCGATACACAGTTATCTAAGGCGATACCGATACATCGATCGAGACTGAAATTTGACAAAAGGGAT
>NW_020870855.1:544646-552146 GCF_003789085.1 Penaeus vannamei
ACAGGAAGAGAGAGAGAGAGAGATGAGAGAGAGAGAGAGAGAGAGAGAGAAGATAGAGAGAAGAAGAGAGAAGAGAAGGAGAGAAGAGAGAGTCTCCTACTCTCTCTCTCTACTCGTAGCTCTCATCGTACCTCTCTCGTACTCTTCTCTCTCTCTCTTCCTCACACATATACGAGACACACAACACACGACACAACAACACACACAAGACTGAACACGAACACCACACACAGACCACTATCATCACACACACAAACCAACCCACACACACACCAGCACACCCACCCCAGGCGCGGGGCTGAATTCCCTCACAGCCCCGACCACTCTTTCCACACCCCCCTGCTGTTGCCTTTTCCGAGGGCATGGCGGCGGCGGCGGTGCTGCATGGGCAAATATGTGACCACGTCCGAATAATCAACACGGCTCGAAGGCCTTTGCCGGCGGAGACATGCGGACTCATTGCAAGAACCGAGAGCTTACCGAGTCGGGCTCTCACCGCGACCGGGACGTGCCGTGGCACACGGCGTGTCGGCAGCCCGAGAGCTACGCCCCTTCCTAGACCTCCTTGCCAGGGCACCGCAAACTTGCTCCGTATGGAACTTCTATGCTTTGAGGAACTCCAGGAGAATATGCTGCACGCACTGATT
This sequence comes from Penaeus vannamei, assembly GCF_003789085.1. Taxonomy (NCBI): domain Eukaryota; kingdom Metazoa; phylum Arthropoda; class Malacostraca; order Decapoda; family Penaeidae; genus Penaeus; species Penaeus vannamei. The sequence continues at coordinate 545,294 of NW_020870855.1, forward strand.
CAAAGATCGAGCGAACTTCCTGTGATATGTACGTGTGTATATTGACTGCACACACACACAGCAGAACAACACACATCACACAGACAGACACGACAGACAACGAGAACACACAACACCAGAGAGGACAACAGCACACAGAATTAAAGACGCAAATCTCTAAAAAAAATAATATGCGATAGTAAAATATTATGGAACCGTAAATTAAATTAACCAAACGAGAAAAATAAAGGATAAACAATTAAAGCGTTATTAAGGGGATGTAAATGGCGGCATTACTAAAATGGAAAAATTTAGTCATGCATGATTTAAGCCGGAAGATAACATAGATATGAAAGAGAGCCAACTACGTAGCGAAAGCTGTGCTCTATTTATGAGGAATGAAGCAAGAATTGAGAGATAAGAGAAAGAAGAGAAAGAAAAGAGAAGAGAGAGAAGAAGGAATCCGAGGGACGAACACATAAAACGAGAGGAGGCGACGGGAGCGGCCGGCCCTCAATGCCTTTCCCGGGAGCAAGATTTGGCCGCTGTGCTCTCATGCTGAAAATTCCGATATTTCATTGGTCGTTGCAGGTTTATGAGTATGTGTGGCTATGAATTTCGCTTTTCCCGTGATATGTGTTGAGATTGATTTATTATCCACTCTTTTCTTACATAAATGCGATTTATTGACCAGCGGTCGACGGCGGCGTCACATTTTATGGAGGGTTTGATTTGCGTTTCAAAAATCGACTTCCTTGTCATGGCAACGAGCTGGCTGGAGGCCGGTGGTAATGCGCGCACTCCGTTTGTCCTTCTGTCTGTCTCTTGTTCATCTGTTCTTCTAATTACGCAATTATCTCTCTTCCTTTCGCTTTGTTTGTTTGTTCATCCGATAGTCTGTCCATCTCCATACGTACTTATCTCTTTGTCTGTCTGTCTCTCTTTCGTTTTCCCCACCGGTATGTGCTGTGATTATTTATTCAAATTATCTGTAGAACATCTGCACCGATGGATGTGAATACTGCTTCGGATACTCTCTACGCACACACCTATCTATATGTTTATCTATCTATCCATTTCCTTTTGGAATTCCCGTACACCTGGGAAATCCGAAAAAAATCTGGAAATCCTGAAATTATTAGGAAATCCGAATATCTTCAAGAAATTCTCTGGAATTCCGGAAATCTCCAGGAAATCTCAAGGATCCTAAAATCTCGCAAATGTTCTATTCGCAGCAATCTTTTACAAAATCTTGGTAATAGTACTAAAGATGTCTAAGTAGTTGAAGGGCAGAGTGATATGTTGAGGCCTCGACCCTGTGTGCCAAATTTCAAGCGATTTGATTGGCCTGTTGGGTATATAAGGATTTTTTAAAGTACCTACTTGTTTTTTTTTTTTTATGGGAAAGCAGTCATTTATCATCAATTGAAAGCAAAAAAAATGTTGGATAAACGATTACGCGTAAGTCGAGCTCAAGGGCACCGTCTGGTCATTTATCGGCGTAAAATCGCCCGATTCGCCGATTTCGAGTTTAAGGAATTCCCAAGGATTTCCGGGGCCTCCGAATCTCGCCTAATTTTTTTGAGTTATCCTCGCATATCTAATAGTAGCAGTCACTTTTCGATATTATGATTTTTCGCCTTACCTTTGAAAATCGCCAATTGTGATGCAACGATTAGATTAATAATAATAAAAATAAATTGTCTTCATAAAGCATGTAAAATTTTATATAATATAAGAAAAATTTAATTTTTCAGAATCTAAAAAAGTCTTGGAAGGTATGGATAGTACGGTAGTTTAAGGTATGGACACACAAGCTTTGTCTTACGAAAACAACTACAGAAACTACTAAGCAACCATTTCCCACAAATCAATTTCAGAATGATCACAAATTCCAGAACAATTCGTTCGTTCTTTCCGACAAAAAGACCTTTTCCTAAACATCTGTGCTCAAACATAGTGTACTCATACAAATGTTCTAGCTGTAACGCTAGATATATAGGTTCAACATCAAGGAATCTAAAGTTAAGATATTGCGAGCACAAAGGAGTCTCTTTTCGGACATTACGTCCGCTATCATCTCCCATGCACTCACTTATCCGGGATCATTCACTTAAAACAAATCATGAAGTAAAACTCGAGGACTTATCAATAATGAGAAAAAACATCTATTGTGGAAATATATGTATATATATTATATATATATATATATATATATATATATATATATATATATATATATATATATATATATAATATATACATATATGTATATGCATATATATATATATATATATATATATATATATATATATATATATATATATATATATATATATATATATATATATATATATATACACACATGTATATGTATATACATAAATGTATATGTATATGGATAAATACATATACATACATACATATATATATATATATATATATATATATATATAATATATATATATATATATATATATATATATATATATATATATATATATATATATATATATATATATATATATTATATATATATATATATATATATATATATATATATATATATATATATATATACATATACATAAATGTAAGTATATGTGCATATATATATATATATATATATATATATATATATATATATATATATATATACATACATATACATAAATGTAAGTATATGTGCATATATATATATATATATATATATATATATATATATATATATATATATATTATATGTATGTGTGTGTGTGTGTGTGTGTTGTGTGTGTGTGTGTGTGTGTGTGTGTGCATATATATATATATATATATATATATATATATATATATATATATATATATATATAGAGAGAGAGAGAGAGAGAGAGAGAGAGAGAGAGAGAGAGAGAGAGAGAGAGAGAGAGAGAGAGAGAGAGAGAGAGAGAGAGAGAGAGAGAGAGAGAGAGAGAGAGAGAGAGAGAGAGAGAGCTGTGTGTGTATGTATGTACATCGATCAGACTAAATATCTATTTTCCTTTCGATATACAGACACACACGCGCTTGTGTACCTGTATTGGGAGAACAGGTGCAGCATTAAGCTGATATTACATTTTTATTCTCACTCTCCATTTCACAATTGCTACAGCACAGAGAACTTGTACTCCAAATTACTGGCTAATAATGTAGCAGATCCGATTGATACTAATCTGTTGGAAACCTCTCCAGTCAAACCGAAATTGGACGTAATTAAGCTTGTATTGAGACATCGTAATCGAGGTTAATTTCTGATTCCTGTTATTTTCCTGTTATTCACTGGCACGTGCGTATACCCTTTATCCCTGCCAGCCCTGTCCCTCCCTCCTGCCGCTCTGTTCCCTTGCTCTGGTCCTTCCCCCTGCCACCCTGTTTCCTTGCCCCTGCCACCCTGTCCCTTCCCCCTGCTGCTCTGTTCCCTTGCTCTGGTCCTTCCCCCTGCCACCCTGTTCTCTTGCCCCTGCCACCCTGTCCCTTCCCCCTACTGCCCTGTTCCCTTGCTCTGGTCCTTCCCCCTGTCACTCTGTCCCCTTGCCCTGTCCCTTTCCCTGCCACCCTGTCCCTTCCCCCTGTCACTCTGTCCCCTTGCTCTGTTCCTTCCCCTTGTCACCCTGTCCCTTTCCCCTGCCACTCTGTCCCCTTGCCCTGTCCCTTTCCCCTGCCACCCTGTCCCCTTGCCCTGGTCCCTTCCCTTGCCACCCTGTCCCTTCCCCCTGCCACCCTGTCCCTTGCCTTGTTCCTTCCCCCCTTCCCTGCCACCCACCCTCTAGAACACCTACCTCATCCCCTGCACAAGCATTTGCGTTGTTGATTTAGGACCTGATTCGAACGGCTGGTGTTGCTGGTTATCTGATTATTTCGGCAAATACGCAGCGGTGCCGGTCTGTTCCTCTGCGCTGTCTCATTCTCTATTTCTTGGTCTGTTGGTTCTAAGATCACTTGGTGTCCTTGAACATTAAGATTAAGAACAAGGGGAAAATATATTTTGGTTTACTCATGACATAAGGAAATAACCTAATATGTCAGTTATCTACATATCCTCATGATTATGAAGTGTGAAAGACGGATATTCATAATATCCTAAGAATAAAACTCTGTGCCTTGATATTGACAGAATATTAAGGGCAACAGCTGTTACTTTTTCAACATAAGCATCGTGTCATGTCTAAAGATTGAGTCATGACGTTTCGAGTCAAACTATATTCCTTATCATCTTTCTCTGTTATGTACGGTTTTTTATTTATCTTATTTTATTTTATTTTATTTTTTTTTGTGCTAAACTTTATTCTTAGTTTTATATTCCTTATTCTATTTTCTCTTTCTATCCACTTATCTTTGTGAATGTCATTATCATGGCTATTTCATTCCATCTAATCTCTTGTCTTTCACAGGAAATAATTTACCTTTAACAAATATATCCATTACATCCCGTGTAATTAAGACCTAATGAAACAAACTTCAAAAAATGCCTCAAATTCATTAATCCTAGAAGGTAAAGCTAATCACAGGTCATTAAATTTTCCCCCAATGCAGGATATTCTAGAATCACTCTACCTGGTTCCCTCATAGACCGAGATTTACCCCAATGACGAGGTCGATCAGCGGGCTAAATTCGCACTCTCCTTCGAGGATTCATGTCGTATGGTCTCATTATCCCTTCAATGAGGTCACTTGTCTCCAATGATCACTGAAGTTATGAAGATCCAGTACGGACATACTGGCTAAGCAGGCCGCTCTGTTACTGGACGGTGAGAGGGGAAGTAGATCGCATTTAAATGGCTTTGTTTACACTCCTTCTGATGTCATTTCGTGGTGTTTAAAACTTACGTACTATTGTGCAAGGAAAGGGAGGGGAAATAAAGAAGAATAAGTTCATTATGAGATTTGGTGTTATTTCAAATGCGATTAACCTTTCTGAAGCAAGTAGTGAATTGTCTTTCCTCAAAAACACTTTCCCTTCCCTCCTCTCTCTCTCTCTCTCTCTCTCTCTCTCTCTCTCTCTCTCTCTCTCTCTCTCTCTCTCTCTCTCTCTCTCTCTCTCTCTCTCTCTCTCTCTCTCTCTCTCTCTCTCTCTCTCTCTCTCTCTCTCTCTCTCTCTCTCTCTCTTCTAATGCGATTACTATTAGAAAAGGAAGCTATGAGCTGCGTTTCCTGAATTTCATTTTCCCTTTCCGTCTGCTTGTCTCTCTAACTCCTCATCCCTCCTTTCTTATTTCTCTCTCTCTCTCTCTCTCTCTCTCTCTCTCTCTCTCTCTCTCTCTCTCTCTCTCTCTCTCTCTCTCTCTCTCTCTCTCTCTCTCTCTCTCTCTCTCTCTCCTCCGTCTGGTTGTCTCTATATCGCTCTGACTCCTCATCCCTCCTTTCTTCTCTCTCTCTCTCTTTCTCTTTCTCTGCCTGCCTGTCTGTCTCTCTGTCTCTCTCTCTCTCTCTCTCTCTCTCTCTCTCTCTCTCTCTCTCTCTCTCTCTCTCTCTCTCTCTCTCTCTCTCTCTCTCTCTCTCTCTCTCTCTTCCTCTCTTTCTCTGCCTGTCTGTCTGTCTGTCTCTCTCTCTCTCTCTCTCTCTCTCTCTCTCTCTCTCTTTCTATCTCTCACTCTCTCTTTTCTAATGCGATTAATATTAGAAAAGAAAGCAATGAGCTGCGTTTCCTGAATTTCATTTTTCCTTTCCATCTGGTTGTCTATACCTCACTGACTCCTCATCACTCCTTTCTTCTTCTCTCTCTCTCTCTCTGACTCCTCATCCCTCCTTTCTTCTCTCTCTCTCTCACTCTCTCTCTCTCTCTCTCTCGTTCGCTCGCTCTCTCTCTCACCTAACAGTCCAAGATTTTGCAATCATTTTTTTAGGGAAGGGGGGGGGGGCATTAAGCTTCGTGGTACTCCTTTTAGTCGGATAATTTCGCCTTATCGACTTACCTTCCGTTTTCGAGGAATAGCAGCCTATCAAATCCGATTATCCGGGAAGTAGCTAGAAAAAATATATAATCATGGTCCGCTCTTTGAGGGTTCTGACACATTACCCGAAAGTCTACGCTAAAAATGAACATATATGTAGACGCAAATACACACATACATTAATTCATTCGCGCAAGCACGTGCGAATCCACATCATTACAAACACACACACACACAAACATACACACAAAAACACATACATCCATACATACACACACAAACACACTACAATCTTTGTGTCACCTTATTAAATAAAGAGATTAAAAAAGTGCATGATACATGAATATATAAAAAGAGATATATACAGACAGATAGATAGTTAGATAGATAGAGAGAGAGCTATACGATATAGTTTTCATTTCTGCTGATGGGAAATCATTAAGAATATCCTTTCAGTCGGATAATTTCGCTTAATCGACTTAACTTTCGTTTTCGAGGTATAGCAGCCTATCAAATCCGATTATCCGGCAAGTGGCTAGAAAAAAAATCATGTGAGGGTTCTAACTCTTAGATCAAAGAACACAACATAACCCGAATGTCTACGCCACACGTGGGCATATATGTAGACATACAAACGCACACATTAATTCATTCGCGCAAGTACGTACGAATCCACATCTTCACAAACCCATCCACCCATCCACACACACACACACACACACACACACACACACACACACACACACACACACACACACACACACACACACACACACACACACACACACACACACACACACACACACACACATACACACACGTACACTCATACATGCACAAACACACTACCACGCACGAACACACGTAAATATAATATATAATGTACTTTTCATTTTTTTTTTTTTTTTTAAGGAGGAAACGAGATTTGAGATCGTTTTTTTATTATCCTAGAAATTTCTTATTAT
>NW_020870855.1:562146-564646 GCF_003789085.1 Penaeus vannamei
ATTGGATAATCAAAAATCCGTATTTCTAACGGAATCGGCATTTTCAGGATTGATTGCTTATATGTACTGAAGGTAAAGACGACATTGATAATTTCCTTAGGCGATTCGAGAGATTAACCAAGTTACAGAACTGTGAATGGAAAAAAGCTATCACTTGTATCTTAGTTTGACTCCAATAGGTAAATCTACGAAAACCTATATTAGTTTGCTGAATAGATTTGTGTTCAACTATGATCGTCTTCAAGATGCTTTGTTAAAAACCTTTTCAGTCGATGCTGAATCTTACAGACGAAAATTTCGCGGAAGTAAAGTAAATGATAATGAAAATTATGTTTAGCTAATTTAGAAAAAAAGAACACTAAACAATTGGTTGTCGTTGAGTAGCATAGAAAGAAAATGTAATAAATTGTGATTTCTTATCAAAGGTCAACTGGGAAGTAACTATCCGTTTGATCTAGGATATTCTTGAAGAGAGGGTGATTGAAATTTTAGGTTTAGGCCGACTCATAAATAATCCTTCAGTCCATAGACGATAGCGTAATAGGTCTGCGAAGTCTCGTGTAACCTTCATAACTGTCAAAAAACAAGATATATCCGCCCTAACTGCCCAGAGCTGAAAACCCCTATATCAGTTATCTTCCCATAAAGTAAATTTTGTACCAACGGCTGATCTCGCCCCCCAAAACATACTTTCAAGTGAGGACTACTTATTCAATAAATCCGCTTGTGTGCAATATGATTCTCACTGTCATAAGGTAATGATAGAGGAGTCATTGTTACCCCCTAGTGCTAAGAAAGGATGATTGGTTACTGTAGCTGACTGCCTTGGTTTAATAAGGTTGTTTCAAAAAGTTCGTTGTTATATCAGAAGTGAATACTCAAATGGGTGGTTAGATTTTGTAGCTGCCCCAATTAAATTCACTGATATTCTAAATAGGACTGGTGCCAGGAGAGAAAAGGCTTCTGCAGCTGATGTACCGGACGTTACAAATACAATATATACGAATCGAAGTGAAGCCCTTCGTGTAATCATCCCATCGTTACCCCTTAAATCGCTAAAATATGAGACAGTAGCCAACAAAAGTTTAGTAACCGTGAGAAAACAGGAGTATTGAATTAAAACAATTCAGTGATATGATTTACAGGTACACGACTCTGCAACAAACGATATCTATTACCAAACAAGTAAAAAAAATGATAAATGGATAGGGATTGAATGAACGATGGGTAGATGGATAAATTGTTACATTGCTGGATAGAAAGATCCTCCATCCTCCTTCCATCGGTTGATCAGCCGGTCCATCCGTCCATCCATCCATCCATCTGTAGCGTCAACTAAGCTATTTGGCTACGTATATTTTATCATTGAGTCTACGGACTTATTCGCCGTGTTTCAGTATGATTTATGATTACTTATTTCTCTTTATTTCAAGAAAAGTTGTGGTAGCGTATGGCCCTTTCCTTAATTTTAATTTAGGCCTGGGTGATGTCCATCTCAGGTGTTACTTAAAGAATGGTGTTGGATATATGGCTTTGATTTACGTAAAACAAAGATGGCAAAATCAGTAAAAGTAGTTTAAAATTAATATTAAAGTTAAAGTAAAACAAAGAGATATACCCCATTGAATCCAGCAAAAATATTAACGTAGAACCTCATTAAACTGTAAAACCTAGGCCATACAGATTAAAGCAAAAATAAAACGGAATAGAAGATTCCAGTAAAAATAAAATATTCAAAGTGATAAGATACAAATTACGGGTTCTGTATTTTACTGTAGGAGTGACAGCATATATAAGCATAGCCAATATAATCACTAGTACCTTAAATATTCAGTGTCACTATTGTTCCCCCTGTGTTCCACTGCATCACATTACAAAAAGAAGATATAATGGAAAATATGAACCGAAAATAGATATATAATAGCAAAAAAAAAAAAAAAAAAAAATCGTTTTCCTTTTGATATCTCGGGCCTGAGTGGTGGTCCCTTCGCTATTGTTTTTGGGCTGCGCGTTCTCACCTGCGCAGTGACATCAGCGCGCAACGGCAATTACAACAAGCACGCCATTTTCCCTTCCGCAGAATAATTTGCCTTGTTAATTTTCTTCTTGTTGATACATAATATCATAAGCCATGTCTCAAATATAGCGGGTAACGAAGGGTTTTTAATATCGGACTGCGCAGCCGCGTAGAGGACACCCTCATCGTGTACGTCAAGGGGATACGAGGGGAAACCACCATTTCACTCGCTACAAATCCATCCGTCCATCCATCTATCCATTAGTCCAAACATATACAAACGTACGTACGAACGCACAGTGCATACATGGATACGTCAATGAATAGATTAAAGGATATATAAATAGACTGATAGATAAATGGATGCATCAATAGGTAAATATATGTATCTACAGATAGACAGATTTATAAATGATTATACAAACAAAAAAACAAATAGACTGGAAGACAGATAATCTAGTAGATGGATGAATGAATAAGCAA
>NW_020870855.1:594646-599646 GCF_003789085.1 Penaeus vannamei
CGCCTCTTCTGGAAGGACTGCGACAAGACACGGGAGTCGGACTCAAGCTACTTTCATATCGCCGAGAGCTGTATAAGCAAGTACCATCCAGTACTTTTGTATTTGAAAGTCAGTAATTAGTCAATTAAGCTATCATGTATGATATTCACGGGCAGGTGAAGCAGGTAAACACATGGTATGATTGGGGCACCAAATAAGCCGCCTCCTGGGATGATGACATGAAGATACTGAAGAAGAAAACGGAGCGTAAAAGGAGTGCAACACAAAAGTCAAAACAATGTGAGGAAATTACAAAAAGGAGGAAACAGTAGACAAATGGGAAACCGAGGACCCGAAAAGGCGTACAGAAAAGATGTCGAAACGCGAAGAAACGGGCGACAATGTGGAGGAAAGTTCAAAACAAAGAAATTAAGAGAGAGAAAAAAAGGACAAGAAAAGTAAGGGTAAAGGCGAAAGAAACAAAAAATAGAAAAAAACGCAAAGAATAAAATGAAAGGCAGCAATATTCCACATCCCTCGGACCTGATCAACCAACGCCTCCCCCGGCTCGCTCTGAGCGAATACTTAAGAATACACAAACTCTGTGATTCTTGCTAAACTTTTCAAATTTTGTCGGTAGGGGAGAGTTCCTCTCTCCACCCCCTCCCTCTCCTCTCTCTCTCTCTCTCTCTCTCTCTCTCTCTCTCTCTCTCTCTCTCTCTCTCTCTCTCTCACTCACTCACTCACTCACTCACTCACTCACTCTCTCTCTCTCTCTCTCTCTCTCTCTCTCTCTCTCTCTCTCTCTTCCTCCTCTCTCTTCCTCTCTCTCTCTCTCTCTCTCTCTCTCCTCTCTCTCTCTCTCCTCTCTCTCTCTCTCTCTCTCTCTCTCTCTCTCTCTCTCTCTCTCTCTCTCTCCTCCCACATCTCTCTCTCTCTCTCTCTCTCTCTCTCTCTCTCTCTCTCTCTCTCTCTCTCTCTCTCTCTCTCTCTCTCTCTCTCTCTCTCTCTCTCTCTCTTCTCCCCCATTCTCTCTCGTTCGTTTGCTCCTAAATTCCATATCTCTGTTTCAGTTTCTATTTCCTTTTCTTCATCCTGTTCGGTTTTAAATCGTTCTTGTGCTTTTCCTTTCTGCTTTTTTATCTATATTATTCATATCATAGATATATTATTCATTATTCTCAGTTTCCGTATTAGTGAAGATTATCATGCTTCAGTATGTCACAATTTGAAGGTCAAGGATTGCAAAGAAGGAGAGAGAGAGAGAGAGAGAGAGAGAGAGAGAGAAGAGAGAGAGAGAGAGAGAGAGAGAGAGAGAGAGAGAGAGAGAGAGAGAGAGAGAGAGAGAGAGAGAGAGAGAGAGAGAGAGAGAGAGAGAGAGAGAGAGACGGAGAGACAAACAGACAGACAGAAATGCAGACAGGAGCAGTGCTAGAGCCAGTGATAGAGAAATTGATACAGAGAGAGACACATAGAAGCGAAAACAGAGAGAGGGAGAGAGGGGAAAGGAGAGGAAAGGAGACGAAGAAAAATAATATTGATATGCTATAAGAACGCTGTGAGTAAAATATATTACTACCGAAGTTTGCGTGCAATTTACCGTATTTACATATCAAAAGACGGCCGCAGTTGGAATCCTGGCAGCAGTTTCAAGAAAAGGATATATCTGTATCTATGTACATATCTTGGTTCATTTATCTACATTCTCCCATCACCGTATAATATGAAAAATAGATGAATTACAGACGTTGATATAAAAATGAAACCTGACATAAGCGAGGACCTGAATGAGAAATATGTGCTCAAAGCGAGTGAAATTATTGGTCCTCCAAGGCTGTCAAAAAAAAAAAAAAAAAAAAAAAAAAAAAGTAATTTTACACGGAGTATGAAAAGCTTTCAATTTCCGGCGCTCGAAATGTTCGAAAGCGGCCGAGGAATATGCGAGCGCGATTCGACGTCATAGAAAGCAAATATTTAGGCTGAATATTCGCTGCCGGGTTCGCCGAGGAATTTCCACGACTTAAGCAAGGGAAAAATAAACAGTGCGTTGCTTACCTTTTTTCTTCGTCCTCTTGCTCCTTGACAAACGATTTTCTTGTTTACGTTATATTATTTGTATGTTTTATCTCTTCACTTTTCCATCTCTGAGGCGATAATCGCACTCGGCTAGATACTCAAGAGTTGATATAAACAAAATATTGAGGCAACTTTATCGCCGTTTAGCAAGTTTTACAGAGTCAGGTCATGGAAAGTTTACAGGAAATGTATAATGGCGTCAGGGACATGAAGCCATTTAGGAATGGCTTTCAGAAAATTATGAGGGGGTGGGGGTGTAGAGAGGTGACTAACACCAATTCAGATCTGAAAAACTCTCTCAATTTCTTTTCCTGTGCCTCTTCCGCTGCCTGGGAGATAAAAGCAATCAATTCGGCATTGTCCTTCTGTGTAAATATTTGTAATAGGGGATCTATCTGATCCTTTCCAGTAAAGTGGAAGAGTGGAGTAGATAGTTGTGAGAATGAGAGAGAGAGGGGGGGGAGGCTTCGTTGAAAAAAAAGGGAAGTTGAGCATTAGGGAACTCGAGCTTTAAATTTTCATGTCGTTCATGCGACGTTTCGGTGTTTTTATTTTTCTAAGATTTGTTCTTCTTGTTCTTTGTTTTTATGTTTTTTCTTGATCTTTACTTCTTATTCTTGGTCTTTCCTTTCTCTTTTCTTTTTTATAACTTCCATTCTTCTTTTCCTTGCTCTTCATCTAAGACCCTTTACCTTTTCATCACTCTCTTTCTATAATTTTCTCTATTTCTTTATTTATCTTCTCTATATTTATTATTTTATTATTTATTTTATTTATTTATCTATTTATCTATTTATCTATTTCTCATTATCACTAATCTTCTTCTACAACTCGTTCCATAGTACACTTGCCTTTAAATATCCTTTTCAGTTAAGTAGTCCATATTCAGAAAAAAAAAATCTGAACCTTACGCATTTCACCGCAGTCATTTCAGTAGCTATTAAAAGTTGAGCCAAACTTATGACAGGAAAAGATTTCGTCGTTCAGGAAAAGCAATTTGATGAAAACTGAAAAAGGACGATGTTTAGCGGCAAATCCAGACTGTCGCCGAAATTGCCAGATTCTCATTGTCTTTCTCATTGCCTTGGGTCTGGTTGTTTACATATCAGTTTGTTTGTTTACTTTTCTGTCTCTTTATGTTTACTACCGTCTCTATCTCTCTCTCTCTCTTTCTTCTCCTCTCTCTCCTCTCCTCTCTCTCTCTCTCTCTCTCTCTCTCTCTCCTCTCTCTCTCTCTCTCTCTCTCTCTCTCTCTCCTCTCTCTCTCTCTCTCTCTCTCTCTCTCTCTCTCTCTCTCTCTCTCCTCTCTCTCTCTCTCTCTCTCTCTCTCCTCCTCTCTCTCCTTCTCTCTATCTTTCTTTCTCTCTTTCGCTCCACCTTTAACCTTCTTTGTCTGACAAATAGAAATTACGGGTCAATGAGAATATGGAGAAATTTATAAACATCGCAATAATAAGGAGGATCAATTAATTAATAATGAGGATTATTTGAACAATAATAACAAAATGAATACCAAAACAATAGTAATAAAATAAAAAACATTAGTAAGAATAATAATGTAATGATGATGTGATAAAGAAAATGATTTGATAATAGTATAATGATAATAATCATTATTCCTTTTTATCTTTTTTACCATCATAACAAAACCAACAATGTTAAAGTATAAGGAGAATGACTTAATGACCATCATTATTATCATCATCTTTACCATCATTACTATAATAATATCAACAATACTAATACTAATATCGATAACAATCTATAACATAATTCTGTTTGTTCGTTCGTCCGTCCGCCCGTCCTTTTGCACGCGACTCTTCTATGTCCTCTGCGGCAGGAAGCAAATGAGGGAGTGGAAGTAGGAAGAGGAACGGAGTGGCAGGGGGACAGTGCAGGGCTTGGGGCGGGGAGTGGAGTGAATTCAAGGAAGATACAGGAGTGAGAGGAGGTGGCCGAGCGGGAAGGAAGAGGAGAGAGGAAGGGAAGAAGGGGAAAGGGAGTGCCCTCCTTTTTCTGTGGGATTTCCATTAGTCCAATTTATGATATCAAGGATAAAATATTGATTATGGTGATATCAATAGCAACAATAATGATAAGGTTATAACTAAAATTTGAAATAAAAAAAAAATCTGAATACGGTACACCCATCCCCTCCCGTTTCCATTCCGTCCCCTGGGGAAATGTACACAAGATATGCGCATAAAATATGTAGACATCAGATACCAGGTTTCCTCTTGCAGCAGATGCACGTTCCAAGGCCTCTGTCTCCAGGCAGCAGCAAAGCGTCCGTTGAATTGAGTTGCAATACTGATGATATTTTCGATGCATAGGGAAGTTGAAGAAAATTGGAAAGGAGATGAAAAGGGGGGATGAAAGGAGAAGTAGGATGAATGGAGGGAGGGGGAAGAAGGGGAAGGGGGGCTGGGGGAGAAGGGAGATGGGGAAAAAGGAAGGAGAAACATGGTGAGGAGTGAGGGAGGACGAGAAAGAGAGGATGAAAGGGGAAAGAATGGGGGGAGGGGAGAGAGAGGGGCGGCGAAGTTATATAAATGAGCGGCAGAAGAGCAAAGGACTAACCGTTGGCTCCGCCCATCGGGGACCGACTGCAGAGACACGGACACGCACGTGAGCAAATAGTTAAATCTAAAAAAAAAAAAAAAATAAATAAAAAATAAAAAAAAAAAAAATATATATATATATATATATATATATATATATATATATATATATATATGTATTATAATATATATATATATATATATATATATATAAATATATATATATAATATGTATGTATATACACACATATAAATATACAAACACACACACATACACACACATTATCAGTCGTTTCAAGAGTGGGAATTTTAGATTTCTTCTAATTTTGGAGTCTGTGCTATTCATTTCGGATATGTTATATATATATATATATATATATATAT
>NW_020870855.1:628826-633826 GCF_003789085.1 Penaeus vannamei
CTCTCTCTCTCTCTCTCTCTCTCTCTTCTCTCTCTCTTTCTCTCACCTCTCACTTCTCATTTCTCATTTTTCTATTCCTTCACCTTTCTCCTTCTTCTCCGATTTCCTGCTCCCCTCTGTTCTTGTCTCCTCACCCTCTCCCCCGTTTTTCGCTTAACCTTCTCACCTTCCCTTTTTCGTTCGCCCTCTCCCGTCTTCCCCCTCTCCCTTCCCCCTCAACCCTGCTCTCCTCCGCTTCCTCCCGCCCCCTTTCCTCTCCCCCTTTCTTCTCACCTCTATCTCACCTCTCTCCCTCCCCCCCTCTTCCCTCGGTCTCTCCCTCCCCTCACCTCTCCTCATCTTCTCACCTCTTCGCCTCAACCTCTCACCTCTCTCTCCTCCCTTCCCCCCTCCCCCTAGTCACCTTGCTTGGCCGGGAAATCCCTAAAATAAACACCCCGCGTGAATCTCTCTCAACTCTTCCAGGGGCTATTATAGTGTTTATCTCGGACAGATCCATTAGCGACGCACGAACTTTCAGTCTTTTGGAAAGCTCGAGTGTAAAAGTGGGGAGGGGTTTGGGGGATGGGGTGGAATGGAGGAAGGTGGGGAGGGTGGGGTAGGGTGGAATGGGAGTATGGGGGTTGGGGGGTGTTGACAGGTGAAGGATGAGGGGGGGGGAAGGTCTGATTGTGTTTTTTTTTTTTTTATCTGTCTTTCGTTTTCTTTCTCTTCTGCCTTTTTCTCTCCATCTATCTATCTATCTATCTTTTATGTTATCTATCTATCTATCTCTATCTCTCCCTCTCTCCTCTCTCTGTCTATCTGTCTATCTAACTCTATCCTGCTTCTTCTTTCTCCTTTTTCTCCCCTTCTCTTCTTCTCCCCTTCCTACTCCTTCGCTTCCATCTTCCCCTCTCCTCCCTCGATTCTCCTTTATTCGTTCTTTTAACCATAAATTGTGGCCTTCTAAGGTGGTAGGGGTGGAATGAGGAGAGGAAGAAGAAGAAGAGAGAGAGAAGAGAAGAAGAAGAATAAGAGACAGAGACAGAGAAAGAGAGAGAGAGAGAGCAGACAATAGAGAGAGAGAGACACGAGAAAGAAAGGAAGAACCAGAGAGAGAGAGAGAGAGTCGAGAGAGGAGAGAGAGAGAAGAGAGAGAGAGAGAAGAGAGAGAGAGAGAGAGAGCGGAAGAGAGAGAGAGAGAAGAGAGAGAGAGGCGCGATAGGGGGGAGAGGAATGGATATATATGATATGTATATATATATGTATATATACATACATTATATAATGTATATGATTATATATATATATATATATATATATATATATATATTAATATATATATATATATATATATATATATGTATGTATGTATTATATATATAATATAGGTATATATACTATATATACTATACTCATATATAATATATATATTATACTAAGGCTATATACTAATACACTCCATCGTCATATATATATATAGCATATATATTTTTTATAATATATATATAATATATATATATATATATGTATATATTATTTATATATATATATATAATATACATATACATATATATTTATATATATTATATATATAGTATGTATATAATATATATATTATATATTAGTATATATACTATATATATATAGATATAGTATATATATAATATATGTTGTATAATGTATATATACTATATATACTATATATATATATATATATAATATATATAATATTAATATATATGCGGTGTCATACTATATATAATATAATATATATTTATATATATATATATTTCATATATATATAATATAC
The DNA here is from genome assembly GCF_003789085.1 of Penaeus vannamei. Classification (NCBI taxonomy): domain Eukaryota; kingdom Metazoa; phylum Arthropoda; class Malacostraca; order Decapoda; family Penaeidae; genus Penaeus; species Penaeus vannamei. The sequence continues at coordinate 630,622 of NW_020870855.1, forward strand.
ATATATATATATATACTATATATATATATTCACCCGGTATCCCTATAGTATATATATATGTGTCAAAACTGATTTTTTTTTCCTATTAGGAGATTTAGATGTACTTGTTTGTTTACATACAGCTCACATTATCTTTATTACTAAACCTTACTCTATTTTCATCTTCTACTCTTTTTTTACGCGCACTGCAAATCCGATCGGTTTTCGCGAAGACAAGTGTCCCGCATACTTCTTTTGGAAATGAAAATACGAATAAAAAAAAGTGCTGCTTAACCTCATATAATATTTTCCCTTCTCAAATCATGGTTTGGATATTTCATATCTCAGTTGTACTTTTCTGCTCATACATCTCGTATATATATATCACTATATATATACTATACTACCTACTACTATATATGTATGGTAATGATATAATAACAGTACACACCACACACACACACAACACACACACACCACACCACACAACACCACACCACATATCATACTATATATATACTCCATACCTATATCATATACTATATATTATAATAACTATATATTTATATAAGCATATGTATGTATTAGTATATATATCTCATATCATCTACCTATCCATTATACCGCTATTATTATATATCCCCATATCTCTATACTATAATCACTATATTTACACCACATATATGTACCCTTTAATATACATATCATACTACCTGTATACTATGTCGTGTGTCCGTGCTCATCGTATGCAGTATGCTACTCACATCAAACTAAACACACACCCCAAACACCACATGTGTGTGTGTGTGTGTGTGTGTATATATATATCATATATATCATCATAACCATATATAACTACTATACTATATACTCACTTACCTATACCCTACCTCAACTATAATACCCATCACTACGTACTACCTACCCTCCTACTCACCTCTCTCCTAACTCTTCACCCTCCACCACCTACCCCCCACCCTACTACTTCACTCAACTCACTCACACTCACACCTATACCCGACCGCTCCCCCCTACCTACCCCTCCACATCACCCTCACCTCACTCACCCCACTATATACTCACTATCCACTACCCCCTACTCCCTCCGTATGCTCATCTGTACCCTGTATGTAACATGCTATACCCCTACTGCCCTCACCCTCACACCCCCCCTCCTTTTACCTCTCTTTTCTCTCTAGACTTTTCACATCTACCACCACTTCTTTTTAGACCACCACGCTTCCTTGCGATGTTGCTGGATAAGTTGACTTACGACATCAAATTCTCAGTACCTTCTTGCGCTACAGAAAAGGGACAAGGAAAATGAAAAAATTCAACAGTGAATCGGACACAACTCGTATTTCAGCCAATCAGTATATGCTCTATGTTCTCTTATCTGGGTCTTCCTTGCTTTAATCCAGAACTGTTTGTTGGACGGTCTAAAACAATTTGTTAAATTCTTAGTTCCCTTGATCTAACCTCGGGATAAAGACTGCCATCAATGTTCTATATATTATGTATATTATATAAATAGTATATACTATATATGTATACTATATATATATATATATATATAATCATATATACATATATACTCACCGTTATATACTATCATATATTATATATATATATATATCCATATAGTAATGCTGTGTGTGTGGTGTGTGTGTGTGTGCTGTCTGTGTGTGTGTGTGTGTGTGTTGTGTGTGTGTGTGTGTTGTGTGTGTTGTGCGCTGTGTGTGTTGTCGTGTGCGTGTGTGTCGATGTGTGTGTCGTGCTCGTGTGTGCGTGTGTTGTTGTGTTGTGTGTGTGGTATATCATACTATATAGTACATGTCTATATATATATATAATTACTACTATATATATATTATATTATATTATATGTATGTAATGTATATATCATATATATATACTATATAGTATATATATAGTTATATATATATATACTATTACTCAATACACGCTACTATATATATATTATATAGTATATATAATGTAGGTGGGTACTCACACACACACCATATACAATTTTTATATTTTGTTATAATATAGGTAGATAAATATAGATATAGATACAGATATATTATATGTATATATATATTATATAACTAATATATATATATACTATACTATAGTATACATATATATATACTATATATTACATATAACTATATTATATATATACCTCCACTCACTTATATATATATATATATATATATATTATATATATATCACCTATATATATGTATTATATACATAACACCTCAATATATATATTATTATATATATATATATATACTATACTATATACTATACTATATATATATATTATATATTATATATATATATATATATATATCATATATATTATATATATATATATATATATATATATACCTATATTATATATATATATATATATGTGTGTGTGTGTGTGTGTGTGTGTGAACAAACACTTATAAAACAAGCACCAGAAAGTTGAAAGCACTGGAGTCTGACCCCCACGGGTCCCAGGATCGGATATCCGCCACTGCACTTTGCACAAAGACATGGCATAAGCTCAAAGATCGGGCGCTGGCTTTGCAATTGCAATGTGCCCTGTTTGCGTCCAACAAAGGCTCTCTCAGCAGACTGGGTCATGAATCAGTACTGGCATTAGCTTGCTGGGGTCAATGTCATGCCGTTAAGGGACTGGCCACCCGACAGCGTCATTCCTCGATATGGCATCTGCACTGCGAGTTGAAGTGTCTGTTATATAGTGATTATAAATGAATAAATAGATAAATAAATAGACAAAATAATATATATATATATATATAGTATATATATATATATATATATATACTATATTGTATATATTTGTGTGTTGTGCGTGTGGGTGGGGTGTGTGTGTGAATGTATATATGTGTGTATCTATATACACACTTTTCTCTCTTAGTTCTCATCCTTTTACCCCGTCGATTCCACTCCCTCCCTCCCCCTTCCCCCTCCCCTTCCCCTCTTCCATCCTTTTCCCGTTCCCCCTTCCCAGCTACCCTCCCGACCCCTCTTCCATCCTGCCCCCCCTCCCCTCTCCACTTCCAGCTCCCCTCTTCCCTTTCCATTGCTCCTAAATTCCCCTTTCCCACCCCTCCTATAACCCCTACCATCCACCCTTCACTTCTCTTCCTTTCACTTTCCCTCCTGTTTCCCTCCTTCACAGCTCAACCTTCCCTCCCTCCCT
>NW_020870855.1:643826-653826 GCF_003789085.1 Penaeus vannamei
GGGGTGGGGATAACAGCATGTGAGCGGGTAATTATCTCAAATTGGTGATTATCTGCGTAATGCCTCCATCTTGTGGAATGTAGGGGTTGAGGGGGGGGCGGAGGATGAAGGTTTATAGGATTTAGGGAATAGGATGGAGATTCAGGTCGGGGATGAATGGAGGATAGGGATGCGTCTAATGAGGAAGGATTATGAGCGTTCTTTGTAATGTACGATTTTAGGATGTTAAGCTTAGGAAATGATCTAAGGGTGTAGGTTAGGTGCAGGAATTGGAGAGGGTCGGAGAGAGAGAGGGGCAGAGAGAAAAAAAGATAAGATACAATTAAGGAAGAGAGACAGAGAAAAGATAAGATAGAATTAAGGAAGAGAGGGAGAGAGAAAAGATAAGATTCAATTAAGCAAGAGAGAGAGAAAAAAAAATAAAAAAGACAAGATACAATTACGGAAGTGAGAGAGCGAGGATACAAAAAACAGAACAAATGAGAGAGACAAAAAAAAAAGAGACAGACAAACCAAGAGAGGAAGGAGAGAGAGAGAAAGCAAGAGCAAATAGCGTGTAAAAGAGAGGAAATGACTACCTTAGGCGCCACAGGTCGGGATGTGAGCGCAAATGTGATGGGTTCCGGCAGATTACCCGCCCACCCGCCCGTATCGCCCCCCCCCCTGTCCCGCCCATCCCCCTCTTTATCTACCCGTCCCTGTAATTCACGGCGGCAGAAGAAAGAGGAAAAGGAAAATATGATAAAACTGCAAGACGTGAGAGGGCGAAAGAGAACAAAGAAAGAAAGATGAACTAGAAATTGCAAGACGAAAAGATGGAAAGGTAATAAGCAAGAATGAAAACAAGAAGGAAAGATTAAAACATATGAAAAAAAAGAAACATGAAACCGAAACAGAAATGAAACGAAACCTAAAATAAAAAAAGAAAATCGAAAAAAATGATAAAAAGTGAAATAAAACAATATACCCAAAAATTAATAATAGAAAATAAAAGAATAAAACAATACCCCAAAAATAAATAAAATCAGAAAAAAAGGAAAAAAGAAAAGAAAGAACATTTAAAAGACTCGATAACCTTAGATTGAAAAGCCAACCGAGAGCGGGATTGACCTTTGACCTTGCGGCCGGACAAGCGAAGGCGTGGACGCGGCGGTTGAATGTCCAGGGCGATCGACGTGCGGGGTCATTGTTGCCACATTGTCCACCGTATGGGACTTTTTTGGGACTTTTTTCTGTCTGTTTGAATTTTTGGAATGTTTGGTGCTTGTGGGGCAGGTTTTTTTTGTATTTGTTTTGTAGAGATGTGTGTTTTTGGGGACGATTTGTTGCTTGTGATGTATTTGTTTTTTTTATTTCCGGTAGTAGTTGTTTTGATTTTTTGTTATTAAAAAAAAAATCTTTGGTAGGATGAGATTAGTTTTGGGAATCGGGTCTATGGCGATTTTATACTGATTTTATTCTTTTTCTTTTTGGGGGTAGAATGAGATAAGTTTTGGAAATCAGGTGCTTGTGGTGCAGCTTTTTTCATTAGTTTTCTAGTTTTTTGGGTGATTTGTTGCTTGTGATGTATTTGTTTTTGTTTCCGGTAGTGGTTGTTTTGAATTATTGATTGTTGATTGTTTGTATTTTGGTAGGATGAGATAAGTTTGGGGAATCATGTGCTTATGATTTGGGAATCATGTGCTTGTGATGAGTTTTTTTGCATTTATTTCTAGAGATGTGTGATTTTTGGGGTGATTTGTTGCTTGTGATGTATTTTTTTTTTTTTTTTTTTTTGTGTGTTTCCGGTAGTGGTAGTTTTGAAATAGTGGTTGATTGTTTTTTTCTTTTTTTTTAGAAAGGGATAAGTTTTGGTAATCAGGTCTTATAGCGATTTTATGATGATTATATAATTATTTTTTTTACGCGTAGCATTCATATATCGCAATATCTTGGTCAAATTTCTTAATCCTTTATTGCGAATTCTACACATCTAATGATATTCACATCCATACAAAACTTTCACAATTACGAAAAAATGCATATTTTTTTTCGTAATGACGATACGCGCGGGGGCTATCATGGCGTAATCCGGGGCTCCAAGTACCGTAATTGGCGCTGTAAATTCGCAACACCGTAATCGGATTTTATTAACTCGGGTTGGCGTGAAGGCGAGAGCTCCGGGCGATGCTGGCAGCGTGGGTGTTGCAAGGCCTTGTTAACGTGGAAAAGATGAAAGGGATAATCAAGAAGAAGAAAAATGTGATAAGAAGGGATTAGAGATGGATAAGATGGATTAGAGAAGAAGAAAAGGGGGGTAAGAAGAGGAGAAAAGGATAATTAGAGAAGAAGAAAATAAGAAGGAAAAAGTAGGAAGAAAGGGAAATAAAGGATGATTAGAGAAGAAGAAAAGGATAAGAAAATAAGAAAAAGGGAATGAGAAAATAATAAGAAAAATGCAATGAGAAATAAGAAAAAGGTAGTAAGATATAAGAAAAGGCATGAAAATAAGAAAAAAAGGCAATAATAAATTAATAAGGAAGGGATAGTAAGAAAAAAACACACAAAATAAAAAACAAAGAAAAGGCCAATAAGAAAATAAGAAAAGGGCAATATTAAAATAAGAAAAATCCAATTAAAAAAAAAAATAAAATAATAATAAAAAAAGAAAATATAAAAGAATTAACACCAGCGCCATGCCCGCCCGCGAAGCCCAGCCAAGAACGACCCCATGTGGTCCCTGGCGGCGCTGGGTCGTCCGCGTGGCGCCGATGCTGACGGACGGGGACCCTTATTAGCGGTGCACAGGTAATGGGGCGAGGTCTTTTTCGGGGCGGAGGATGGTAGATAATGCTTTATTGCATACGTTGCGGTGGTGGAGCGATACCCTGGGGTGAATTGCGGAATTTAAGGGAAATAACGCCTGAGGAATTTAAGGATAAAAGTGTTGGATATGCTCCCGAGGTTCAGTTTTATGTAGGAAAGTTTTGGGAAATCTTGAGGTAAGTTTTAGGATTATGGGTAAAAATGATGGATATGACTCCATGGTGAACTGCTGAATTAAGGGTAAAATGTTTGATATGACCCTGAGGTGAGGTTCAGGATTATGCATGAAAGTTGTGGGAAATAACCCAGAGGTGAGTTTTAGGATTATGGATAAAAATGTTGGATATGGCCCCATGGTGAGTTTCAGAATTATGGGTAAAAATTTTGGATATGGCCCCATGGTGAGTTTCAGAATTATGGATAAAAATGTTGGAAATAACGCCGAGGTGAGTTTCAGGATTATGGATAAAGATTTTTTTTTTTTTAGAAATAGAAATGATCATGTCTTTGCAATTAGAATTTGAAGGCGAACGTAACGGACAAATGAGAAAAAAACGAGGTGGAGACATGACGAGGAGAAAGGGCTGGGGGGAGGGGGAGAGGGGAGGGGGTGGAGCTCAAGCAGTGACAATAACAACATTACCGGGTGAGTGACGTCATCGCCGTGGGTCTTGGCGCGGCGGGTGAAAGTGTGAGGGTAAACACACGCTTCGGGCCCACACAAGTTAGGGGTGGGGGTAGGGGTGGGGGAAGGAGGTTGGAAGGGAGAGTGGTAATGTGGGTAGGAGGGGGTGGGAAGGGGGTGTTATGGGAAAGAGGTGGTGGGGGAGTGGTAATGTGAGTAGGAGGTAGGAGGGAAGGTGGTAGTGTGGGTAGGAGATAGGAGGGGAGAGTGGTAGGGGAAAGAGTGGTGGGGGAGTGGTGTGGGATGGAGGTAGGAGGGAGAGGGGTGGGAGAAGGAGGGTGGTGGGAGTGGTAATATGGGTAGGAGGTGGTAGGAGGGGTGGCGATATGAGTAGGAAGTAGGAGGGGGAGTGGTAGTGTGGGTAGGAGGTAGGTGGGGGAAGGTAGGAGGGGGTAGAGGTGTGGGAAGGAGGTTGGAAGGGGGAGTATTGGGGGGAAGGAGGTTGGAGAGAGAGATGGGGAGGGGGGAGGGCGAGAGATACATACCTTCAGAGCATCCTTAGTGGGTAGGATACCATCTCGTGGGGAACACTTTCTCTCCAAGAGAGGATCCTCACCGATGTAGAAGTGGAGATAAACGTGTCTTCCGTAATGCTAGATTTAAGCCTCGATGGAGAGCTGGGAAAGACTGACTCTAGGAAGGTAGTTTCTAGTAGATGGTTGTTTGCCTCGATGGAGAGCTGGGAAAGACTGACTCTAGGAAGGTAGTTTCTAGTAGATGGTTGTTTGTACAAGCGTGAATCGTATTTATAGATTTAAGACTAGATGGAGATCTGGGAAAGACTGGCTCTAAAAAGGTAGTTTCTAGTAGGTGATTTTCTAGGAAGATAGTTTCTAGTAGATGGTTGTTTGTACAAGCGTGAATCGTATTTCTAGATTTAAGACGAGATGGAGATTTGAGAAAGATGGCCCTAGGAAGGTAGTTTCTAGTAGATGGTTGTTTGTACAAGCGTGAACCGTATTTCTAGATTTAAGACGAGATGATTTGAGAAAGACTGACTCTAGGAAGGTAGTTTCTAGTAGATGATTGTTTGTACAAGCGTGAATCGTATTTATAGATTTAAGACGAGATGGAGATTTGAGAAAGACTGACTGGCTCTAGGAAAGTAGTTTCTAGTAGATGATTATTTGTACGAGCGTGAATCGTATTTATAGATTTAAGCCTAGATGGAGATTTGAGAAAGACTGACTGGCTCTAAAAAGGTAGTTTCTAGTAGGTGATTTTCTAGGAAGATAGTTTCCAGATGATTGTTTGTGCAAGCATGAATCGTATTTCTAGATTTCAGCCTAGATGGAGATTTGAGAAAGACTTTAATGTTTGTTAGCGTGAGAAAGTTGATGGAATCTAAGAAACAATCGATTATTATGAAGGCTTTAAAATCTTTTTGTGATAAGACCGAGAGAAACCTCTTGTGTTGCTTTTCATGGCCTCAAGTGAGAGGAAAACAGATAATACGTGTTTTAGATATGCATTGTGCTCGGAAGAAAGAGAGAGCGGGAGAGATGTTAGTAGATAACGCAAAAAATGACGAAAACAGCTAAAAATAAATCTGGAAGACTGTGAACCACAGGAAATATAATTGAAAACGCGAAAAAGCAAGAAACGTGACATTGTTATGATCAAAATGCCCCAAGGAAGAAAAGAAAAAGATAATATGACATTGGCTCTTTGAAACTAATTAATCTTGCTTCTGGCGGGGATGCAATCAAGCACTGAACTTTAGCTCTGCTTTGAAAGTGTTGCAAGATGCCTCCGGGGAACCTCTAAAGGACATGCATCATCCAAGCTTAAACTTGCCTGTAAGCAACCTGAAGCACATTCCTTCAGGTCTTACATCACCGTGCAGGGTGGATAAAGGTTATCTTACGGAATGTAACTAAGTAGATTCCACTTTGACATCTTTCCAGTACTCCAGGGCCGCGGGGAAGGTTTATATATCTGTATTGATTTGCGTCTGAAGATATGTTTTATTAGATTTGAAAGCAATTTGAGAACAAGCGTTGAGATTCGTGTTTTCGAAACCGTTTTTGACTTCACATATATCGCATCTTGACTGTTTTTTTTTTTTTTTTTACATTGCTTAAGGTGCATCTTGGACATCTTTTGACATCCCAAGCTGCTCTGGTCAGACTTTCTAAAATAAAGATTCACGTATTGCGGGTGAATAAGCTACCGTAGCTGACCTGGTCCCGCTACCTGTCTGACCTGGTGATGTGACCTGTTTGAGGAACGTGATCCTGCACCTCTTTATGTTCTTCGTGAAATGCGTGATCGAGAAAGCACGAATATTCTGCATGAATATTTGAGAAGAAATCTGGTCGAAAGGCTTTCTTTTTCATCACTGAACTTCAATTCACACGAAATCGTATATGCATTCATACTGTATTTTTTTCTCAGCATTTCTGTTATTTTTTTTCAAAGATTGTCAAGACTGCAGGAGACAGACAAAAATAGGAAACACAAAAGAAAGAGAGGTGCTAACAAAAAATACGACTGTCCAATAAGAATAAAAATCCGACTTAGAACGTAAAAAAAGAATGAAAACAGTGTGGATTGAACTCAGAAGCATAAAAATGGACGCCTTTTTTCATCTCCGTGAATTATCGCAACTCATCACCGAGTGCGTGTAACTGTACTCGTGTGATCGTTGCTGTTGCAGGAGGAATCGGCAAAGAATAGAGAACGCAGAGAGGCTGTAGAGATTGCTAATAGAGACCACATGCATTCTGTGGAGAATAGATTTTGAAATTTGTTGCGGAAGAGAGCGTTGACGATCTGTCGTTTTAAAGAGAATAACGATAGGGAGTGTTTTCTATTAAATAAACACTGCATAGTGATAGAGAACGCTGTCCGCAAGATCACAGAATGGCGTTAGAGAACATTTTGTATAATGAAAGCAAAGAAAAGACAATAGATAGTTGAAGAGCAAGAACTAGCAATAAATAATAAGTCATATAGGTCTATCTTATATGAAGACCATAAATTTATGTTACCAATTAGTGCTCCGATGTGGACATGATGTAGAAAGGGGGAAAGGGGAGTATAGCCCCCTCGAAAACGAAGTGTATCCCCATAAAATCAAAGGCGTATCCCCTTAAAATTGAAGGTGTAGCTCCCCCTAATGCTAAAGGTGTAGAACCCTTCAACACGAAGGTGGAGCCCCCTTAAACGCGAAGATATATCCCCTCTGAAAACGAAGATGTAGCCCCCTTAAAACGAAAGTGTGGTCCCCTTAAAATGAAGGTGTAGCCCCCTTAAAAAGAAGGTATATCCCCTTTAAAAGTGAAGGTTTATCCCCACTTAAAACGAAGTTGCAGCCCTCCTTAAAACGAAAGTGTGGTCCCCTAAAACCTAAGGTGTAGCCCCCTAAAAGCGAATGTAATATATATCCCCTTTATAAACGAAAGTATATCCCCCTTAAAATACGAAGGCATGGCCCCCTTAAAAACGAGTGTGACGCAAGCCGGCAGCAGTATGTTCCCCCCTTGCTCATGACGTTGTGCAATGCTGCAGGTGAGAGAGGCGCTGACCGCAGCCTTACAACAGTATAAACAAGCCGCCAAATTCATCATTACCTCACGCATTTCTCTCGGGGTTCCCACGCTCCCCGTTGGTGACTGCGCTGATTAGGTGTGTATGCTCAGTATGTGTCTCTCGTGTAGGTTAAATATGCAAATTCACACACGCATGCAGACGTCGCACACGCACCCACACACCCAATGAGTGTACATTTATTCGTTCATTCATTTTTTGTTTCGCTGATAGACTCTTTTACTCACACATATACAAACATACACATACACTTACGCGTACACACATACTCATACACACGCACACGCACACACGCACACGCACACGCACACACGCACACGCACACGCACACACACGCACACGCACACGCACACGCACACGCACACCACACACACACACACACACACACACACACACACACACACACACACACACACACACACACACACACACACACACACACACACACACATATACACATACACACATACACATACACATACACACACACACACACACACACACACACACACACACACACACACACACACACACACACACACACACACACACACACACACACACACACACACACACACACAGAAATAGAAAGAGAAGAGAGAGAGATAAAGAGAAAGAAGGAAAAGAGATAGAAAAAAGAAAGAAAGAAAGAAATATGAAGTCGTGGGCGTGTTGAGGTCATTTTGTGGCTGTTCGTGTGTTTTCCAGAAAGAAAGAAATATGAAGTCAGTGGGCGTGTTGAGGTCATTTTGTGGCTGTTCGTGTGTTTTCCCGCCATACAAAGTACGTGACCATATTTGTGCGGGCAACAGTTTCACTCCCTGGCTAAACAAGGGGCAGCAACTCCGAGGTTTATCACCTTTACCAAAATCTCGGGAATGTTTATCATGTTAGCCTTAACTATCTAATGTGGAAATGCCTTGTATTACACGGCGTAACTTTCTATACTGATGTTACACTTCGAATTTGCGTAATATTTTCAGTAATTTACTTTTAACTTATGTATTTCGGGAGCTGTAAATGTAGACTTGTTTATACTGAGTCAAGGTTTACCGGTGAAAAATATCCCCAAACAGAGAGACACGTGGCGGTGACGCTGTGGTTATACGACAAATACACATGTAGGCCTAGATGGACAGTTTTATTTGATAATCACTTGTATTATTGACACTGTAGAACATTTAGTGTTTGTTTACGGATTCATTTGTCTATTCTTTTATTATCTGAAGCTTAAATTACTGATGTAGTAATATCATCTTACGCGGCCATTGAAATGATACTCGTTTTCTATTCATGTGATGATGACGCCATCTTTTGCGTGAATTCTATACTAGTTGTTGTTGATTCTTTGTTTACCTTTTTGTGAAGTGAATGGGAGATACATTTATGTAGTTTTATTTTTATTTTATTTATATTATTTGTTTTTGAATTTCGGAACGTAGTGCAATTAGCTGTGATTTGTTGACTGTCTTATAATGTGGGCTTTGTGATGGTTTTGTATATTTGGTTAGTCGTTTTCCAGAGGCAATTTACGAATCATGGTTGGTGTCCAATGTATTGTGTATAATTATTAAACAGCTCACATGCTCGTCTTTTGAACTTGGCACAGTGAAACAATTTGAAATGAAATGCTTTATTAAACGACTGTCCCGTATTTTTAAAAAATAGATGGATTAATAGTACCAAATTTCATTGTACTTGATCGTCACCGTGTGTACATAGGGCTTCGGAACAGCCCAAACTCCTCCGTCAGACTCCCAAGGGAATTCAAGCCCGTTTGTTTGCTAAACCCAGATTCAAGCTGCAATACGTCATAAACAGGAAAAACAAGCTTGCTGAGGCCGGGCAAAAATGCGGCTTCGGGATGGCAACCTCCTTCATCCTTCCCTCCATTCCCCTCCTCTAACCCCACCCTCTACCCCGCTATCCGGCCGGGTTACACTGACGTACCGGAGACCATTTGTTTGCACGGGCGGGCGTAATCTTTCGCGTTTATCGTCCATATCGACCTGTGTGTTGTAACAGGTCAGGTGTAGAGGGGGAGAGAGCAAGAGAGGTTTCTCTGAGGGGGAAGGAGGAGGGGGAGGGGGTGGTCTAACGCCGTTGGCCGATGCTGCATGATAGGGCGGTTAGTGACTCCTATCTGGGGTTCTCATGCGGACGACCTGTTTCAGGGCCGCGCCACTGGTCTCGGGATTCTTTCTGGTGTTCTTCTGTTCTTCGTTCTAGCTCTTTTGACGATTTAAATTTCGCGGCAGTTTAGTCATCTAGCCTGTAATAAGAGTCGTTGCCTTTAGCCACAGCTTTTCCCTCGATAATGTATCCATGGAAGTGAGGACACGCCGGGGCGATGGCTGCACACGATCCTGGAACGAGTATGGCGAGTTCGTTATAAAACCACTGGGTATATGCTTACACAAAAGTCCCTCATGTTTGTGTATGAGCGCGGGCTAGTCTTTCATGTAATCCTAAATTGTGTTCATTTGTTGTATGTAAGATGTTTCCTCTATTTTCTTTCCTGTGGCAATCCCATATTTTGTTTACTTTTTGTACGTGAGTTGTTCCATTTTTGTTTACTTTTTGTACGTGAGTTGTTCCCTTTTCGAATAACTTTGACGTTATGGGATCGCCTGAACTGACACAGCTGATGTATGAGTATGAGTATACTTATACTTATGTAGGACATTCAGCCAGGCAAGGGCGGCACTGCCATAACTAAATTCCTGCATGGGTACAGCCATAATCCTTGAGATGGGAGACCAGGCTGCAAAACAAATGATTAAGTGATTTCAGCATGACACGGCTGTATTTGTTGCTTCATCTTAACAAAACGGTTGATCCCAAATAGACTTGTTGCAGACAGCCTAGCGGCGTTCGTGTTCAGACACGGAGGCCAGGAACAACAACACTATAATTAGCTGACTTTGTCTGGGTGCATCGACTCGCCGCTTGCTCTCT
>NW_020870855.1:658826-698826 GCF_003789085.1 Penaeus vannamei
AGACAGGGTTTGATTAAGAGGTGGTTGTTGTGGTGTTTGTAGGGTGTGTGGAGTGTGGTGTCTTGAAATCTGTCTCTGTCTGTCTGTCTGCCTTTCTCTGTCTCTCTCTGTCTCTCTGTCTCTGTCTCTCTCTCTCTCTCTCTCTCTCTCTCTCTCTCTCTCTCCTCTCTCTCTCTCTCTCTCTCTCTCTCTCTCTCTCTCTCTCTCTCTCTCTCTCTCTCTCTCTCTCTCTCTCTCTCTCTCTTGCTCTCTCTCTCTCTCTCTCTCTCTCTCTCTCTTGCTCTCTCTCTCTCTCTCCTCTCTCTCTCTCTCTCCTCTCTCCTCTCTCCCTTCCTCCTTTCTCATGCACGCATACACATAACGCTCGCAACTGCAGGTCATCAAAGTTGTTTTTTCCCCAGAGACGGACTTGCGTTGAGGGACTTTCACCGAAATGCGGTCTTGGGGCCTTTTTCTAATTCCTTTCCCTTGCGTCACGTTAATTGTGTGTGTGTGTGTTGCAGTGCCCGAGGAGCGTTCGAACGTTCGGTTCTGGTTTGATGTGTGTGTTTGTTTTGTTTGTCTGTTTGGATGTGTGTTTGTTTGTTACGTTTATCTTCGTGAGTGTTTTTTTTGTGTGTGTTTGTTTTGTGAGTGTGGTTTGTGCGTTTGTATACTTGAGTGTGGACTTGTTTGTGCGTTTTCTCATGAGTGGTGTTTGTTTGTGCGTTTGTATATGCGAGTGCGTGTTTTTGTGCGTGTCGTATACGTAGGTTTTTATTTGTTTTGTGTGTATGTGTATGTGTTTGTAAGTTTGTAATGGCTTCTAATTTCGTCGTGTGCATGTATGAGTGTGCTGTGTTTTTGTGCGTATAAGCGTTTAAAAGTAATACTAATGCTAATGTCTGGGTATGTACGCATGTAAAAGTGAATTTATTGGGTATTTGCATTTCGCCTTTATACGTGTAAAAGGTCTTTATATGTTGACATTTTAGAATAGGCCTATATGCGTGCAAAAGTACATTCTAGGGTGAGAAAGGGACCGATATATTTCGAAATAGTTTGAGGAGAGAGAAGGAACGGCCCTGGCAATGACATCGTCTTTTTGTCGACATCTTGCCATCCTTTTTCAATCTTATCTCCCGATCTCTAGACGGGGAGCTCTGAAAGAATTGGCCAACGGGATGTTTCCGCCTCTGTCTCTGTCAGTCTCTTTCTCTTTGTCTGTCTCTCTCTCTGTCGGTCTCTTTCTCTCTCTCTCTGTCTCTCTCTCTCTCTCTCTCTCTCTCTCTCTCTCTCTCTCTCTCTCTCTCTTCTCTCTCTCTCTCTCTCTCTCTCTCTCTCTCTCTCTCTCTCTCTCCCTCTCTCCCTCCCTCCCTCCCTCCCTCCCTCCTCCCTCCCTCCCTCCCTCCTCTCCTCCTCCCTCCTCTCTCCCTCCCTCTCCCTCCTTCCCTCCTCCCTCCTCCCTATCTCTCCCTCCCCCTCTTTCCATCCTCCTTCCTTCCCTCTTTCACTTCATCTTTCCCTCCCTTTCCCTTCCCTCCCTCCCTCTCTTCCCCCCTTCCCTTCTTCCCTCTCTGTTTCCCACCTTCCTCCTTCACTCCCACATTCCTTCCTCCCCCTCCCTCCCTCCCTCCTCCCTCCCTCCCTCCTCACCCACTCACCGTCCCAACAGACAGATCGATCTCAACTTCGTCCTGGGAAACCGTGACGTAATTGCTTCTCCGGTGACCTTTTGCGCTGACCTCTGACCTTCTTCCGCGGTGCAATTAATCCCGCACACACACCGACATTGTGCCAGGGCTGAGGGATTTCAGGACAGAAGGGGGACATATCGGAGAATTTGGGATTTGATGAGAGAGGGAGGGAGGGAGAGAGGGAAGAAAGGAGGGAGGAGAGGGAGAGAGGGATAGGGAGAGGGAGTGGGAGGGAGAGAGGGATGGGAGGGATGGGATGGGAGAGGGAGGGAGGGAGAGAGAGAAAGAAAGAAAGAAAGAGATACAGATAAAAGAAAAAGAAAGAAAGAAAAAGAAAACGAATAAAGGAAAATGTAAACGGTAGAAAATCCGTAAGAAAGCAAGACGAGACCCAAAACGAGACTAAAGAGGCCCCTCGAAGTGAAAAGGAGGTGCTGGCGACGGGCAGTGGACGCCCGCAAGAACACATGTCTCCCGACCGCACGCTGCTTGTTTCCAGCGCTTGAGCCGTTTCTCGCATGTGGATACCGCGGCGGGCGATCGGGGGGGGGGGGGGATGCTGTTGTGCTAAAAGGAGGGGGGGGGGTCGATGCGGGTGGTCGTTGGGGTGGAGGTGGGGAGAGGGGTGTGTGGTTGTTTGCTACGGTGGTGGTTTGGTGAGCTAGAGGAGGTGGTGGTATTGCGACTGTTGGTATCACGGATGGTGGTGGTATCGTTATCTTCAGGGTTATAGCGGTGATTCGTTAATGTGTGGTTCGTGTCAATGGTGTTATTATTATTATGATAATCGTAAATATTTTCGTGAATGTACAGACCGATTGTTATTGTTATTATTATTATCGTCATTATTTTCGTGAATGTATAGACCGATGGCGTTATTGTTATTATTGTTACAATCGTCATTATTTTCGTGAATGTACAGACCGAAGATTAAAATTTTACGTATTTACGCATAACAATCGCCAATAGTACTGAAACTCTAAAATGACCTTTCGGAGACATGACCCGAGCGGAAGCACAAACCACTATGACCTAGTACCGGGTCACGGAAGGTCACGCAGTCCGCCGTCTCCCTTTCCTTCTGCGACGCGCGTGACGTCATGCGATCACGTGGCGTTCTCCGGTTGCCTCACGACGGCGGCCAGCGGTTCGGCGTTCGTGACTGACCCTGCTCTAACGATATTTCAGCCACCGTCTTCATCTTCTTAATTGTACTCTATGAACGGGTCTTGAGTTTTCGTAACCGTTGCAGACTACCTTTTTATGTCACTGGAAGACTTTGCTCCCCCCCAAATTGCAGTGTGCTGGGTAGTGCAGCGGTAGCGTTCTCGTTTAGCAATCTTGCTGACCTGCGTTCACTCCCGCGCGCTGCCCGTGGATGGTAAGCCCGGTCATTCCTTGTACAATTAAGCAGTAGAATAAACAGGCGACATGTCACAGCAAAGAATATGCATTGTAACTAATGACATTAATCGAAATTATAATCATTATGATATTGTGTAATCTCCCGAGTATATCTGATTGTGATTTATCGTTTTCGACGATGTCATTCGTTATGTACATAGCATTACGTGTATTTAAGATGGTCGTAAAGCCACTGCGATAAGAATTTATATATAGCTTTTACCTTCACGATACAGCATAACTGTTCAGACTTGATTGGTACCCTTCCGTCCTGGCACATGTACTGTTATATGCCTTTTTGATTAATCATAAATATTCAAGTCAAACGTATACATATATTAAGGGGTTCTTTATGCTTCCTCCTTCTACCTTTTGGGAAGTAATTATAGAGGGCAGTGAAGACAAAAGAGTCAATAAAAGCGTCCGAAGACAAGCGGAAATGTGTACCTGCCAGAGGTAGACAAATGCGTTTCTTAATCGCGGGGGTCGTGCGATCAGCTGACTGCTTGGGCGAACCATTATTATTATTTTTTGCGTTGCGGAAACCCACTTGGGATTCGGTGTTTTTTTTATTTGTAATTCGGAAGATAATATGATATTGTTAGATATGATTGGGATATATATGTCTTTTGAACGTAGTGGATTTATAGTGTAATGCGGGATACGTAGCAAATAATCAGTCATTTCATTATGTCCTTACCACAAAATGATGGGAAATGATAATTTACAATATATATCGTTTTTATTAATGAGATTGAGATAGACAGGAATACACGCATTATTACTTAAAACGTATTTATCATCGTGTATAAGACAAACGTGCAAATACAAATTGCACAGAAAATTATAAAGAATATTTTACCGAAGGAGGAAATGAATCCAATATGTGGTGCAGTTCCCAAGATTCATTTTCCGCCTACCATTGTAACGGCTGGGGAGGTGGGGGGAGGGGTCAAGGGGTCAAGGGGAGGGGTTAAGTCATTGAGTGGGTAGAGGGGGGCGGGGTTGTGTGCACCTTAAAGGGTCACGCTCTTTCAGGCTCTTTTTTTTTCCTTCTGGGTAAGTATGCGGTTGTGTGTCTTCGTGGGCAATGTGTGGCCTACATTTGGTGTTGTTGTTGTTACTGTTGTTGTTCTGTTGTGTGTTTTTATTTTGTTGTTAGGATGTGCTTTAAAATTCGTATTGTTTCACGTTGGTGACTGAGTGATGCGCGTGACCCACATTATAATTTTTTTATGAGGTCTGGTTTTTCTAACAGGCTCACGCATTCGTGGATTATCGGGAAGAAATTCACAAGAACGGCGATCAGATAGGCGATCATAAATCAGAACTTCTCATGGCAAATTATAGTCTATTTGACCCAGTTTACGATCAGATCTCTATCATTGGGAAGTCAGGATCTCCATCGAAACGGTCTAATCACTAACAGGTATAAACTACTACAACTACCTATACATCTACTTCTACCTGTACGACTCTCTCTATCTCTGCGGCTACGGCTACCTTTATGAACCTGTACGACTATATCTCTACGGCTACGGCTACCTCTATGGCTATATCTTCGACTACTTCTGTGACGACTTTTACGATTACCTTTACGACTACCTCTGTGACAACTTCTACGATTACCTCTGCGACTACCTCTGTGACTTCTACGATTACCTCTACGACTACTCTGTGACTTCTACGATTACCTCTACGACTACTCTGTGACTTCTACGATTACGACTACCTCTGTGACTTCTACGATTACCTCTACGACTATCTGTGACTTCTACGATTACCTCTGCGACTGCCTCTGTGACTTCTACGATACTTCTACGACTACCTCTGTGACTTCTACGATTACCTCTACGACTACCTACTGAGGCGGAGACTAGTGACGACTTCTACGATTACCTCTACGACTACCTCTGTGACGACTTCTACGATTACGACTATTCTACCACTACTTCTACCTCTGCCTCTACATCTACGATTACGCCACGACCACCTCAGCGACTACCGCGATCAGCAGAGGCAGGTAGACACAGGTAGACACGCAATGGCTGGTGTCCAGTGTCTGGTGTCTGTTCGCGGTTGGCTAGTTAAGGGAAGGAGGTGATCATTTATCATATTAGCGGAAGGGTTCCTGCTAACGATGACAGACAGACTAACTCCGTTTCTTTGACGTCGTGGCGGTGGTTTCTGTCAGGGTCTGTCTGTCAGAGAGGTGGGGGAAATATGGCGTCGGATGCGATACTGTATTTCCTTTTTTTTGCAGCCATTGTTCTTCTGGAAATGTATCGTCGGGTTTGAGGTAACTTGTAGTGACATTCGCACGGTGTGAAACGGTCGTGCGAATATTTCAACCGACGACGAAAGGAAGACATGGAGGGAGATGAGTAGGGGGGGGGGGGGGCGATAAATAGATAGCAAAAAAAAAAAAAGGGAATTTGTATGTAATAGGTACTGAACTTTGCTTTGTAAATGACAAGGAAGGAAAAAGTGGTTAGATGGCTGCCTTTTGAATGAAAAGACAAGAAGAAATAACGAAACCGATATTTGAATAGTTATTTTAACCCTCCTTCGCGATTTCGTCTTGGAAAGAAAGGAAAAAAAAAAAACAAATTCGTGCATTATTTCCTCACAAGAGAAATCGCAAGAGAGGACGAAAAGCACTTCCGGACTCCCCCCCCCCCCCGCGCCTTTGCGTCCGTGAGTCCGATCGAGAATAACGAAGCCGAACGCGAGGCATTGTTGCGGTGATAAGTGCACTCCCGGCTCGCGCTAACGACACATCTCGCGGAGGTTTCGTGTCTTACTTCCGCGTTGAAATCGCCTCGGAAATCGCCGTTCTCGTCCGTTCTCGTTCCGACCTTGTGGGGGTGAAAGAGGGGGGTGGGGGGAGCGCCGATTATTGTGGGAGGGATTTTTGCTTAGGATTCTGGGTAAAGGTTAGGAGTCGGCCGGGAGAAAAGGTCGCGGGTGGAGGTGGGGGGGGGGGGGGGATGTAAGCATGCTGTGTAAGAGATGGTTTATGTGTAATGTTATTGGAAGGATGGAAGAAGGGAGAGGTAGAGGAAGAAGAAGGAAAGGGGAGGTAAAAAAAAACAAGCATGGGCAATAATAGGGCAGAGTAAAAACAATGTCTAAGTTCCGGCGATATGATAGAAGTCAGTAGGGTCAACGAATCGATTTTAGCGCTGCTATATAACATGATCCCTTATTTTTTCCCAAAGAAATAGTTTTTAAAATCGATCAAAGATCTGAATAACATCAAGAGCCGTTACTTTACCCAGAAAAATAGTTTTAAAATCGATCAAAGATCTTAATTTCTTAAGAGTCAGCGCCTCAATTAAGGATCCTTCGTTTATCCCACTTAGTCGCGTCCAGAAAAAAAAGAAACAAAAGGAAGAAATAAAAAAAAGATCAACTGAAGAAAGAATAGTGAGTTTGCAGATCTGAACGACAAGGATAATGAGCCCCAATATTTTCAGGCGGGTGAACGGGCGGGTCAGAATGTGGGCGTGGTCGAGGATAGAAGCGAAGGGTCAAAGGTCATCCCTGATATTTAGGAGCTGGGATGATTAATGGACGACCCGGAGATGTTAATTAGGTTATCTCTTACGCAGATCATTTAGGAGAGGTGGAAAGGGACAGTTAAGGGTCACGAGGTCAGTGGGATTCGAAGTGGATTGCCGGGTAGAGATGATTAGCACCTTCGTTTTACTTTGATGGATGAGGACATTGCGGGCGGGGCGTGGTGGTTGGCGCAGAACGGGAGTGAAGCGGAAGATTCGGGTTTTAGTTGCAATCACAATATCGAAGGGAAGGACAAGCAAACGCGATATCCGGAAGACTTTTTATTTATTTTTTTTATATCTTTTTATTTATTTTTATTTTATTTTATTATTTATATTTAGTTATTTATTTTTTAGTGCTTCGCCAGGGCAAACTCTCACGAAGCAGGAAAGTGGACAAGTCTTTTGGCGTAATCGTGTTCCTTTGTTTTTTCCTTTTTTTCCCTTCGTTGTTTTGGTTACAAAATGTTAACAGAAGGAATAGTTGATGAAAGATGTAAACGTGTAAACTGTGACTTGTTGAGTTTGTTATGATCCCGACACGGTGCGTGATGACGTATTGTTGAAGCAAAAAGTGTGAATCACAAGCGCAGTGTGGAAGCATTACATAAAAGAATGTTATATGTGATATGTAGACACAATACGCAGTTGGTGTGAACATCATCATAGAAGTGAATGTGTAGAGACAGTACAATGGTGCCTGTGAGGTTAGCAGGCACTAGCAGTCTCACTTTCACACATCTTAATGATCCTGAGTTTATGACCCATAAAAAGACACGGATGGCGCAAGTGCAAACAGTCATTGGCTATTTAAACTTATTTTCAAGAACGCAAATCATGATTTATTGAAAGGAAAAGTTGTTTTGCTTTAAAACGTAAGACTACCAAAGTGAAAAATGAATATTGTTGATCTGGTTGAAACGTAATTCGTATATGGATTAATGGCGAAATTGATAGAAAGTTTTCGAAATGAAAAAAAGAATGTATATTGGTATAACGTTTATGTGTTTCGGCTCTTCCTTGTCCCCTTTTTCGTTAATTTTGCTTTCCCCTTTTTTGGTTAATGTCGCCGTTGGATACTAGCTTTCCTTTTTCCCCGTTTCGGTAAAATGACAATAATTACGTGACTGGAACAACCGTCCGAAGAAAAACCGAAGAGAAGAATTTTGGTGAAGATCGTCCAGTAATCATGACCGCGGGGGAAGGAAAGAGAGAAACTTGAAACAGGAGGAGAAAGAGAAAACAAGAGAGAGAGAAAGAGAGAGAGAACATTAAAGAGAGAGAAAAAAGAGAATTGCTATAAAAACGTCCCTACTTTCATGACTATCACATGTCCATCACCAAAAAAGACCTGGATTTATCTCTGATATCGCGATTCGAGTCTCGAAATGATCTTAGATCCCTCTTTCCCCCCTTTCTCCCTTCCCCCCCAATTTTCCCTTTCTCCTTCCCCCCATTTTTCCCCTTCTCGCTCCCCCCCCCCCATTTTTCCCCTTCTTGCTCCCCCCCTTTCTCCCTTCTCCCCCATTTCTCCCATTCTCGCTCTCCCCCTTCTTCCTTCCCCCCATTTCTCCCCTTCTCGCTTTTCCCCCTTTCTCTCCTTCTCGCTTTTCCCCCTTTCCCTTTTTCCACAAAATCACCTTTCTCGATTCCCCCCTCTTTCACAAATGGGTAAAAAGGGGGAAAGCGGCTTGTTATTACTCCACTGCCCTCCCTTTGACTTCCCTCCCTTCCTCCCCTCCACTGTCACCATAGAGGAGTAAGAAAAAGAGAGAAAAATGTCAACAAAATCACAAGGTATTTAAAGTGGTCCGAATGACAGTCTGTTCCTCGAGGCTCCGAGCGGGACTTTCCTTGGCCGGCGGGACGGTAGGTGTGGGACGTGAAAGGTGGTAGTACTTTAGGCGAGGTTTCGAAACCACGACGGGAGATGAAGAAGGGGTGACAGAGAGAAGGAGAGAAGGAAGGAGGGGGAGAGAAATGGGATTAGGGGAAAAAGGTAGGGGGAAGAAGGGATGGGAGCTGGTAAGAGGGAAGGAGGATGAGGGGGTTAGGAAAGACAAGGAAGCGCGCAGGGAGGACGAGGAGAAAAGTAGAAGGAAGGGTAGGGGCTCAAGAAAGAAGGTTAGTGGCTAGGGAAGAGCAAAGAAAGGGAAAGGGGAAGACTAGAAGAAGAAAAAGCGGAGAAATGAGGGAGTCTTTTAGCAAAGACACACACAGAGAGAGAGAGGGAGGAGCCGACGGAACCGGCAAGAATCGTGACAAGTTCACGCTCCACGAATTCCATACAGAGATAGTCCGTCTTTTGGGAGAGACACGACGGCACGGCTTGGAGATAGAGAGAAAGGGAGAAAAAGAATGACCAAGAAATAAAAAGAAAACGTTTACGAAGGGCGACAGTACGTGAAGAAAGTTAAATAATAGTCTGGCCAGTTCTCCAGCCTAGCAAGAAGGGCAGATCAGCGAGTTGATGTGGTCAGCGAATCTATATTTGGAAATCTCTTAGCGGTTTAATTTATTTATTTATTTTTTTTTTTTGGGGGGGCGAGGATGTCTGCCGTTACTTTGGATTTTTCCTCTTTCTTTTGTTAGCGTTTTTTTTTTTTATCGTGAAACATGTCTGAAGGCTCTCTTTATCTCCCTCCCTCCTCTCTCTCTCTCTCTCTCTCTCTCTCTCTCTCTCTCTCTCTCTCTCTCTCTCTCTCTCTCTCTCTCTCTATCTCTCTCTCTCTCTCTCTCTCTCTCTCAATGACTGTTTCACTCATTAAATACAAAATTGAGAAGAAAAAGTATTTACGCATAGGGATCAGACACTTGAAGACAAGAAAGCAAAAAAAAAAATAAATAAATAAATAAATAAATAACAAGTGAGACATAAAACATTTATATACAGAATGCGAGACAACAAGCACTAAACATCAGTATATGTATATTTAGAATAAGATAGAGAAAATGAGATAGGGACGTATAGAGGAGAGGAAGGGGAGGCGACGCAAGGGGAGAAAACTGCTGACTCACGGTCGCGCCGGCACAAGGCAACACCCTGGAACAATTAGGTATGACTCACGGCTGTTCTTTATCTTTTATCTTTTTTTTTCTTTTTTTTTCTGACTTCGGAGACGGGGTGTCTTGGTGGAGATGGGATGTGGGATGGCGATGCTTTTTCTTGCGTGTGTGTGTGTGTTTGTTTGTTTGTTTGTGGTGGGTGGGTGGGTGGATGGGTTGTGTGTGTGGTGTGTGTGTGTGTGTGTGTGTGTGTGTGTGTGTGTGTGTGTGTGCGTGTGTGTGTGTGTGTGTGTGTGTGTGTGTGTGTGTGTGTGTCCGTCTGTCTATTTGTCTGTCTGTGTGGGTGTGGATGTGTGTGCGTCCGTATGTCAGTGTGTAGGCGTGTAGGTGTAAACTATATGGATGCATGCCTGTGTGCTTGCATGCGTGCCTCTTCGTAATTCTATTTTTATCTCCCACTCTGCCTATCTTCAGCGACCATGCCTTCGCCCTCCGAATTCCAACCCGAAGGCGGAGATCAGCCTCAAGATTTCGTGGAAATTCCAAAGCCGAGCGTGACGCCATCTTCGTGTGCAATCATTTTATCCGGAGATTTCCCTTTAAAAAAAGAAAAAAAAATCGACAGGCAGAGAAGGTTGTAATATATTTTTATTCCATAAACTTACATGAATTTTGACTTACCTGAATTTTGATTCGACAGACACGGAAGTGTGCTTGAATTCCTAAACCACAGGAATTGTTTGGCTCGGAACGGAAAATGATTTTGACGAATAAAAATTCATTCACATTTTTGCACGCATGTAAAAAAAAAAAAAAAAAGCTGGATAAGCATAAATAACATTTCGCAATCACACTCAAACATTCACATGCGACGTCAGAATATTCCACGTCAGTCTCAAAACCGCAAATGGATGTAGAAATCACAAATAATATAATAATGAAAAAAAAAACAGAAAATGACCGGCAGATCTAGGTTAGGAAAACGATCGAGCTCAGAGAGAGATGGACAAACACACTCGCTTTGAGAATAACTTCATTATCTTATCTTCTTTCTTAGTTTTCTTTTATTTAAGTGTTTAATTATGTATTTGAGCTTGGATTTTGGAAGGTTTTAATAAGGATTGGAATGTATTGTCACGAGAATTTTCTTTTTTTGAAGTTTGTTTATACGGATGAGGTCGTGGTTGCATTTCCCGTTTTCTGTGGCGCTGCACGAGCTAGTGGAATCCGTGTTGGGAAATTTATATTTGAAGGATATTGGTGAATGGTGTAAGAATCTTATTTTGGGATCGTTGTTTTTTATGATTATTGCCCTGTCGTCTTCTTCGGTTTTCTATATATTCGTATTCGTTTTTGTCTTCGATTTCTTAGTTTTTTCTTTTTCTGATGTTTCATTACTGTCATCATCACTGGTTATCACATAAACTGCTATCACCTTCATCATCATCATCACCATCAATATTAATGATTTTAGCATAAAGAATGAGTAACCATCGTCATCATAATCACCACCACTACCATCATTCTCGTCAACACAATAACCACCATCACCACCATAATTCTCATCATCATTGTCGTCGTCGTCATCACCATCATCATCATCATTGTCATCATCATCATCATCATCATCATGGTCGTCGTCGTCAGCATCATCACTATCATCAACACCACCAACACCTTCCATTTCAGTTTCCGTTGCAAATTCTTTCATTACAATTTGCACCCCCCCTGTTCCCCCGCTCGGCGACAAATGATAGACCCAAAAATTCGTAATATACTCGGAGCATAATTGTTACTTGGTGGTTTTATCTTCACGGTTTCGTAATCAGGAATGACTCGGATATTTTTTTTCTCTCGAAGAGCATGGGGTAAGATAGTGAAAAAGGACATGGGAAATATTCCGCTATTTTGATTATTTTGATTGCGAGGATAGTGATGATTTAGTGATATTATAGTTTTGGTGGTGATAATGGTAATAGTTATGGTGGTGATGATGTGTTATGGTGGTGATGATGGTAATAGTTATGTGGTGATGATGGTAATAGTTAAGGTGGTGGTGATAATGATAATGATGAGGATGGTGAAAGTATTTATCATTGTCGATGGAGTTATTAACCGGATGAATAATTTAGGTATTTTGATTTTGATGATAGTGGCAGCGATAAGCAGGATCTTTGTGATATTGAGCATGATGGTTATGATGGTGATAATGATGTTGATGATGGTGATATGTGATGATAATTGATGTTAATGATGGTGAGAATGACGATCATGATAATAATGATGATAATGATGACAATGATGAGAGTATTTTTTCATTAAACAATATAATGATATTTATTAAGAAGTGACTTAGATAAGATAAAAGTAATTTCAAATGGCATAAAAAAAATAAATAAAAAATAAACATAATTTAGAATAACATCCACATCCGGTTGAGTATAGTAAGGTAATTAAAGAAATAAAAAATAGATGCCGTCGCGAATGATGTAAAAGATGATGCTGGAATAAAGATGAGATTTTGAGAACATACAAAATATAAATAAGAACAAAGATAAAAATGATTGCGTAGTTATGAATGAAATATGGTGAAGCGGAAATAAGGCGAGGAGGGTAAGATAGAGAGAAAGATATTAGGTGATATAGATAGATGGAGGGGGAGAGAAAAATAGAGATAGAGAGTGCAGAATAGAAGTAGAGGGGGTGGGGGTGGAATATAGAATCAGAGAAAGTAAAAAAAAAAAAAAAGGGAAGAGGAAGATGTGCTGAGAACGAAGGGGGATGGAGATAATGGATAGCAAAAGGAAGGAGAGAAACAGAAGGTAATAAAGAGATGATGGGAAAGGAAAAGAGAGAATGACCTGAGAATGTGGAGAGCGAAAGAAAGAAGGATATCAGGAAAAAGAAAAAAAAGGAGAAAATGAACAATCAAGAATAAACAAAGAGAAAGGGGGAAGAAAACGAAAAAAGATGTATATATACAGGGAAAGAGAGAGAAGGAAAAAGAAAAAATGGAAGAAAACGAAAACAAACGTAGATATACATGGAAAGAGAGATAGGAAAAAAAAAGACGAAACAAAGATGAAACACAAGAAGTAAATACAGGGTTCGTATGATTTACGACAAAAGCCATCAGTACAAATCGCCCATGTCGCCTTTGGACCTCCTGTCGCCATTAGATGATTCTCCCACACTCAATCACGGACATAACGACATTATGGGGTGTTGCGTCATGTGGCTGTACTGTAAATAGCAATACAAAACTGCGATACAAAAGTGGCTTTGTGGCTTTTGATTTTTTTGAGGGTGTTGTAGTGTTTTATTGTGAAATGGCTTGTATGGGGCTTGTATGTTTGGTGTTTTTTGTGTTGTACAGAGAATTAGATTTTTATATGTAGGCCTATTTGCGTTGTGTGTAATTTGACGATAAAAGTTGTGTTGTCTGATCGTGTCTGTGTCTGGACCGGAAGTATTGACTGCTGTGGAGGTCAGAGGATGGATAAGGATGTATGACGTCAGTGTCAAGGACCTGTGTGAGGCATCCTGACTATTCATTATGTATTTAATTTTGTTTACTTATTTCGTTTTATAGATTTGAATGTGTATAACGTTCATAGCCCTGGGTTTAGGTTAGATTTCTCTACTAGTAATCTTGATGTTTGATTTACATAAAAAAAAACATTTCGAACACTTACATGCATATACATTTACACATACATATGCATAGACGTATAAGTATAGGTATATTATTGCACATATGCACAAACTTACACAAGTACATGTGTACAGTGTGTGTGTGTGTGTGTGTGTGTGTGTGTGTGTGTGTGTGTGTGTGTGTGTGTGTGTGTGTGTGTGTGTGTGTGTGTGTGTGTGTGTGTGTGTGTGTTGTGTGTGTGTGTGTGTGTGTGTGTGGTGTGTGTGGTGTGTGTGTGTGTGTGTGTGGTGTGTGTGTGTGGTGTGTGTGTGTGTGTGTGTGTGTGTGTGTGTGTGTGTGTGTGTGTGTGTGTGTGTTGTGTGTGTATGTGTGTGTGTGTATATATATGTGTAGGTGTGTGAGTGAGTGAGTGAGTGAGTGAGTGAGTGAGTGAGTGAGTGAGTGAGTGAGTGAGTGAGTGAGTGAGTGAGTGAGAGAGAGAGAGAGAGAGAGAGAGAGAGAGAGAGAGAGAGAGAGAGAGAGAGAGAGAGAGAGAGAGAGAGAGAGAGAGAGAGAGAGAGAGAGAGAGAGAGAGAGAGAGAGAGAGAGAGAGAGAGAGAGAGAGAGAGAGAGAGAGAGAGAGAGAGAGAGAGAGAGAGAGTAAGAGCGATATCTGATCTTATCCGTATCTTCCATGGGAGACGTAGCCCTTACTGAAGCGGCATACACCGAACAAGGCACGCCAGAGCAGGCATCAGGCACCGCGGCGCTGCATAATCCGGCAATCGCTAAAGGGCGCAGCGAAGAGCACCCTGGCGGAGTACGGTTAAGATTGGGGGCTCGCGTGTGGATGTGCCGGCATAATACACACACCAACTATCCGTAATTGCTAACCGCACAAGGAAGAGAAATTTTTACCGCAAATTTTTACGTGGGTTTCGAACGTAGAGGTTCCTGGCACGTCGAGTATAAATGAACGCTTGGAACACTCGGGTGACTCCATTCACAAATGGAACGCTGGTTGTTCATTCGTCTCGAGAGGGTACGCTGTGGTTGGTGTTGTTTATTTTTTACCGTTGTAAGTTGTTGTTTAATGGTCGTTTGAATCGTTTTTGAATTTTTAATTGCTAGGTTGACTGTTATATATATTCAAGGCGTCTAAATCTTCGACAATAGCATTTTATAAAAAAAAATTGTTCATCTCAGATCGAATATATGTGGCAGAATCTAAATCCGATTCGATTATTCATCTTCATCACCATGACTATCACCATACAATCATCATCGTCGTCATGCTCCTCCTCCTCATCATCACTATCATCACCATCTTCATCATCATCATCATCATCATCATCATCATCATCATACCACCACCACCGCCGCTGCATCATCATCATCACCATCAACAGTATTTAAGCGAACCAGAAAATGCTGAACGAGATCTGGGTGTTGGGCCCTAGCACCCCTAGAACCGGTCACGTGATAGCCAGCAGGTGGAAGAGGCAGCAGCTGATCACTCCACAGGTGTGACTTTCGGTCCCACGGGTGTCGGGCAGCGAACCTTACCTGGACGGGTCTAAACGTTCTTCGGAAGCGGCTCCTTCCCTTTGATATGTCAGGGATGCTGTGCTCGGGCGACTGTCTGTGTGGGAGGAACGTATTTTTGTGTATCTAAGAACGTAAATATGATATGTTAGGGATGCTGTGCTCGGGCGAAAGCTTGTGTGGGAGGAACGTATTTTGGTGTGTCTAAGAACGTAAATACGAGCACGTTCTTACGGAATTACTATGTGATTTTTGTTTTGTTTTTGGTTTTGTCTTACGAGGATGAGTTGATGAAATGCCTTATCTTCGAGAGAATTGGTTTATCTTCGTTGAAAAGAGTAAGGAGGAATTGGGGAATATTTGCCAAATATGATTTTTAACAAGGATGAGCGGATAAACCTTAGTTTAAAGTAATAAGGAGGAATTCGAAAATATTAGGTTAGTAGGAAGCCATCACGCCAGACCTCCATCAAGGAATCGGAGGAGGGGAACTGGTTCTATACCTAGCCCGTGGGTGACTTAAGAAACGTTACACTTGCAGGAGGTTCCACTCTAGTTCTGCCGCTAAGCTCTCCTCTCGCTGATCTCTTAACTTGGTTCAAGAATAACGGGTATGGCAGCGGTTTATCAGGAATGCATTGTAGGGAGACTAGAACTGATGTGTGGAGGTAGAATTTCGTATTATTTTTATTTTTTATTATTTATTTACTTTATTTATTTATTTATTTATTTATTTATTTATTTATTTTATTTATTTATTTAATTTATTATTTATTTTTTTATTTATTTATTTATTATTATTATTTTATTTATTTTCATTTATTATTTTTTTGAAGACTGCGGTAAATGTCCTAGGATTTATCTTACTGACGAGACGGCAAATCCGATATTTTTGTATTTTCTAAAGATGACGTTACTCGAATTACTAAAATCAGAATGGGAGGCTACTGATTAAGTGTGTAAAGCAGAGTTGTAAATAATAATAATCAAGCTTAGATAATCATAATGTTGGTATATGATTATATAGATTATACTTGTCACTATCGACGGACAAACTATTATAAACATATATTTAACATTAATTATGTGTTGCTTTCATGTACTTACTCGATAGATGTTTTTTTTCGGTATTGCATGTTTATCTGACTCGAATTATTTGGTTTATAGACAAATTATGATGTCAGAACGAACATAGTGGTGACAGATGATATTACACCCATTAATAAAATAGAATTAATGGGATGTTAGTGGTCCATTTAGCGGCTTTTCTGAACATTAATACATGAGTTAGGAAGACTCGAGACCCACAGTATATCGTTCATAGGATTTTATGTGATTATTACACGTTCTGAAGATTTTTTTTAGTGTTAAAGAAATTCTAGTGTTAGTGATTTTTTTTTGTTTAGTGACAGGTATTTCGAGACAATGTAGGTTGTTTGTGTCAGTGAAGGATTAGTGTTAGTGAAGAAAATTTTTAGTGAAGGATTTTCTGCGTTGGTGAAGGATATTTTGAGTGTTTTTGAAGATATTTTTGAAGTGTTTAGTGCAGCATGAACGCTGGGCAAAAATAACTGAAATTACTCTTCTTTGTTATTGTTTTTTTTGTATGTATTGAGAGATACAGAGAGAGAGAAAGTGAAAGAAAAAGAGAAAGAGAGAGAGATTGAAAGTGAGCGATGGAAGAGAGAGTTTTAGAAACCGATAGAAGATAAGATAAAAGGAAACGCGAGAATGACAGGGGAAAAAACGAGACAGGAGAAAATACAAAAAAACGAAAAAATGAATGAATACGAAAAGGAATATAAACATAATCCAAGCGCGGATCTCTCCCCCATCTCCTAATTGTCCGTCGCGTTTATCCTCGACATTCTCCCCCGAAGCTTCGTGGAGGTTCCCCCACGGGGCATCGGCGCGGCCTCCAACTGCAGTCCCGGGAGGAGAAAGTGCCCCAGCCCGTGGCGGTTCACGGCTTGAGCGCCTGAACGTCGGGGAGCATCCAGGGCGGGCTTCGGGCTGCCGGGCTGGGGGGGAAGAGGGGGGGGGGTCGGTGGTTATTGATACGCGGAGGTGTGGTTTGGTTTGCTTGTTTTAGATATACATGCGCAGATGCAAGTATATGTACACGATATGGCGAACGCTTATACACGCGCATTTTGTACGTATACGCACACGGACGTGCACACATGCACGCATAGACACACACACACACACACACACACACACACACACACACACACACACACACACACACAACACACACACACACACACACACACACACACACACACACACACACACACACACAACACAACACACACATGCACATGCCGCTACATATACGCACCTTATTCACAAGAATACAATCCCTCATAGACCAAGATCCCTCAAAGCTCCCCAAATCCGTAAAAAATCCCCAAATGATCCCGCGAAGGATCCCCAAACCCCGAGAACCCGAGCGAAAGGCAGATCCTCCCGGCGACGCGACGACACGGCCGCTGCTCACGAAGGGCGCGACTCGCACGGTAGCCTTCCTTGTCCTCGCAGGAGGGGAGAGGCGGCGACGCCCGCGCCCTTATACGGCGCAGCCTTGGAGGAGGGACCAGTTTCGCTAATGTATTCGGGGGATTCGAAGCAGCCCGAGGGAGAGGGAGGGAGGCTGGTCGAGGACTGTGTCATTGTAGGACCTCCATTTTTAGTTTGTTTTTTATTTTATTTTTTATTTATTTATTTTTACATTTTTTTAGTTTTTTAGGGTTTATTTTATTTATTCATTTATTTATTTTTACATTTTTAGTTTTTTTAGTTTTTATTTTATTTATTTATTTATTTATTTATTTATTATTTTCTTTTTTTGAGAAGCTAGAATAGTGATAACGAAGGATGAATGGTAGATAATAAGGAAAGTTAGATGTACTTATAGGAAAGTTAGTGGTACGAATAGGGAAAGAGATGTACTCATAGGGAAAGATAGATGTTTTCACAGGGAAAGTTTGATTTACTAATAGGGAAAGTTAGAGGTTATTTCTATTTTTAATTTTTTGAAAAGCCAGACTAATAATACCGAAGGATGGATGGTAGATTTGCTAATAATAGGGAAAGTGAGGCGTACTTGTAGGGAGAGATAGATGTAATAGGGAAAGATATTTGTATCCATAGGGAAAGTTTGATGTACTGATAGGGAAAGTTAGTGGTACAAATAGGGAAAGAGATGTACTCACTGGGAAAGATAGATGTACTGATTGGGAAATACAGATGTACCCATAGGAAAGGTTTGATGTACTGATAGGGAAAGAGGTGTACTCTCAAGGAAAGATAGATGTGCCCAAAGGAAAAGTTTGATGTACTAAAAGGGAAAGTTTAGTGGTACAAATAGTAAAAAGATGTACTCCAAAAGAAAGATTAGATGTATTAATCGGAAAGTTAGAGGTACAAATAGGGAAGAATAGATGTACTCAAAAGAAAGATAGATGTACTAATAGGGAAAGTTAGAGGTACAAATAGGGAAAGATAGATGTATTCAGAGGGAAGGATAGATGTACTCAAAAAGAAAGATAGATGTACTAATAGGGAAAGTTAGAGGTACAAATAGGGAAAACGGCATATCACGGGGAGAGTTTTAATAGTGTTGAGAGAAAGCATTTCCTTTTTTCAGGTCTGAGTGTGTGTGTGTCTGTGTGCGTGCGTGCATGCGTGCGCGTTACAATCGACTGCATCACACTTCCCCCACAAATGATTTATAGGGCCATTAAAATTTTATGCATGTCATTTTGTCGTTCTTTCCAATCTATGAATGATAATTTTTTCCTCCGTCAGCTGTATTTCTTTATTTATTTTGACTCAATTTATTTTCTCGGTCAATTTTATTTATTTATTTATTCATTTATTTATTTATCTCTTCTCTTCCGCAGGTAAGAGAAGCGAAAGGAGACTAAGGAAAGGTCGAAGGTTTTGGTGAGTACTCGCAAAGTAGCGATTTTGTTAACACGTCGAAGGGTTGAGATTTGCTTCGGTGGCGCCTTCCTCTAAAACTATACGCTCTGATGAAAGGAGGGAGAGGGAGAGAGGGCGGGGGAGGGGGAGAGGGAGGGGGAGGAGGGAGAGGGGGAGGGGAAGGGGAGTGGGAGGAAGAGGGAAGGAGAAGGGGGAGAGGGTGAGGGAAGGGGAGAGAAAAGGGAAGGGGGGAGGGTGAAGGAGGAGGAAGAGGGAGAAGGGAGGGAAGGGGGGGGAGGGGGAGGAGAAGGTGGGGAGAGAGGGGGAGAGTGGGAAAGGAGAGAAGAGAGGAGAGGAGAGCAGATGAAAGGAGTAGAAAAAGAGGAGAGAAAGGAGGGGTAAGGGAAAGAGAGAGATGATAGGAAGGATTGGCGTAGTGAGAAGGGAGGAAGGGAGACAGACAGATAAAGTCAGACACCAGACAGTCAGACACCAGACAGACAAAGTCAGACACCAGACAGACATACAGACACCAGTAAGACTCAGACAGAAGATTGCAGAGATCTTGATGAGGTTGCAAGAAAGGAGAGGGTGCACTTGCGATTATTCTTCCCAAGAGAAGCTGTTGTGTAAGCGGTGAAAGAAAGGCCGTTTTAGAAATAAAAAAAGTCACCACCATTTTCCGCTCTAATATAGCGTATACGATCACGTGCCAAGGAATGCGGAATTGTAAAGGGAATTGTAAACCTAGCTGGCATTGTTTCTGCATGTGGAATGTTGACGTTGCATCCACTGTTTCTCCTGCAATATGTGGAATGCGCACGTTGCATCCACTGTCTCCTTTGCTATATGTGGAATGTTGACTGCCTTTCACAAGTCTTTTTTAGCCACCGACATGTTCACATTCTTAAAGTTTGTGACGGTAAAGCCATATGAATGACGTTAAGAACAAACGTGCGGGTTTTGTTAACCTAACTTGCGACATTGTTACCTCAGATATATTGTAGTTGTGACATTTGCTCGTATCTAAAAACAAAGCACATTCTAGTTAACGCCAGTGCCATACTTTCACTGATGGTGATGTTTATAGGAAGTTAATGGTTGGAGTAGTCTGTGCGTGGTGTGTTTGTCTTTGTTATAAGTACGGTATTTCAGTTTTGCTTATCGTAGTTAATATTTTTGAATTTCGATTTCGCATAGGCCTATGTAAATGTTGCCAATTAAACGCCACTTAGGTTAAAAAGGCATTTTATAATGTCATTCCTTTCCGTAGTTTATCTATCGAAGTCCTTTTATTTTTATTTTTTCCCTTTTTTACACAAACTTAACAAAAGTGTGAAAGTTACGTTCACCCAGACATTTATAATTTTGCAGTCGTTACGGACGAGATCCATGACGCATTCCTCGGCACCAATTGTCTTTTTCCACGACACAAA
This sequence comes from Penaeus vannamei, assembly GCF_003789085.1. Lineage (NCBI taxonomy): Eukaryota > Metazoa > Arthropoda > Malacostraca > Decapoda > Penaeidae > Penaeus > Penaeus vannamei. The sequence continues at coordinate 679,021 of NW_020870855.1, forward strand.
ACGTTGCCTGGTTTTCGTATATTAAGCATTAGGAAATACATAACGAGAAGACTGGGAGGTTTACTTACAGGTCGCAGTATTGTCTATGTAACATCTGCGTTTGTAACCGCGATTGAGTCTTCCCTTTCCTTTTAAAGTGTTGAGTTTTTAGGTTAGTATACTCGCGTCTTAAAAAAAACAGACGTGTAGTAAGCAGAGAGGGAGGGGTCAGGGAGAGAGAGGGAGAGAGAAAGAGAAAGACACACACAACACACACACACACACACACACACACACACACACAACACACACACACACACACACACACACACACACACACACACACACACACACACACACACACACACACACACACACACACACACAGAACCAGTTGACAATAAACAAACCACTCCAATTTTATGACACACAAACTTTTTTTATCTCTCTCTACGCCTCTCTCAACTGTACCAAAAGACCCGAGACAGTCGCGCCGTTCTAAACTACGCACCCGCATAGTATCAGGCGCGGAAAGTAAAAGTTAGTGAAGGTGCCAGCCACTTGGCAGTCGGGCCGGCGCTGGTCGTGTGCCATATACGGGACCAGGGAAGAAAGGGTTGCGTGTTTGGTGACGTCATAAGGAGGCGGAGACTAATATTACGTCTTTGAAGGGTTAAATAGTATGTGTTGCTTCCGAAAGATGATTGTTGCGTGGTTCCTGGGAGTGGTTAGTGTGTATTCTGGTAGGTTGGGATTGTGGTGAAGGAAGGGAGGGGCGAAAGAGAGGGGAGAAGAAGGGAAGGGAAGGGGAAAAGAAGAAAAGGAAAGAGGGGGAAGAGATGAAAATTGAGAAGAAGGGGAGGAAGGGGGAGAAGAGAGAGGGGAAAGGGAGAGGAAGGGAGAGGCGATAGAGAGGGGAGAAGAAGAGAAAGGGAAGAGGAAAAGGTTGGAATAGAGAGGGAAAGAGGAAAAGAGAGAAGGGAAGGGAAGGAAGAGCGAGAGAAAAGGGGATGGAGAGAAAGGAAAGGAGAGGAAAAGAGAGGGAGTAGGGAGAAGAGGGAGATGGGGCGGAGGGAGATGAAATAGAGGAGGGAGAGAGGTAGAGTTATGAGGTCACTCTGAAGAAGAAGAGAGAGAAAGTGAGAATGGAAGGGAGAGAAAGAGTGGGGGGAGAGAGAGAGAGAGAGAGAGAGAGAGAGAGAGAGGAGAGAGAGAGAGAGAGAGAGAGAGAGAAGGAGAGAGAGAGAGAGAGAGAGAGAGAGAGGAAATGGATGGGGAGGTAGATAGTGAGAGGGAAGTAGAGAGATAGAAAATGGGAAGTAAAGAGAGACAGAAAATGGGAGGAGGGGATAGAGAGAGGAAGAGAATAAAGATGAGGAAGGTGGATGAAGAGAGAAGAAGAGAATAAGACAAGGAAGATAGAGGAAGAGAGAGAGAGAGAGAGAGAGCGAGTAAAAAGAAAAAGAGAATAAGAGATCAGAGCACGAGAGTGAAACACAATAGATAACCTTCACCCTCCATTTTTTTCTCTCCATCCTCTTAATTTCTCATCTGCTCTCATCTCCTTTATCGCCATCTTCTCATTATCAGTGACCCGCGAGTGAGTCTGAAGATAATGTATCAGAGTTACCCTTCCCGACTCCCTGCTGAGTGGCGGCGAATTTACCATAATTAGATCAATTACCGACTGCGTTCTTCCCGGAAACGGGGAGTGGGTCAGCGATTACTTTTGGTCGGGGTTCTAACCGCCGCTTGCCCGCGAATAATTAATTTTTAATTTCGTTTTTTTTTTTCTTTCTTCTTTTTCTGGTTAAGTCACGATGGTGGGAAATGGAGGGAGGGGTATTTTATAGTTCATGTTACGTTGTTTCGATTTAAAGAAATTCGTTTTATTAGTTATATTATATATATTTATATATGTTGTATATGTTTTATAATATCGATTTGATTTTCTATAAACTCATATTATCTATGCATCTATTTTTTTTATGATTTTGTTCCTTGCTCAAATAATGAGTTTTGAATAAATCTGTTGTTTGTAGGGTACGAATTCCGGACTTTTTTCAAAACTATTACGAGTAGATATTCTTGCTTCTCTCCCTCTTTGTGCGAAGGGCTCGTTCTCCATTCAAGGTCATTCTGCTTCCCGAATGGTGTTCTCTAAGAAAAGATAATGATGCTGTGCAAGAAAGCGAGGCACTTGGGAAATGATATAGAAGTTTTTTTCCGCCTCAGATGTCACAATAGCATAGAGACGAGATTAAAAAAGTGCCTCCCTATAGCCTGGACTTCCTTTCGCAACACGGGTCGTTGCGTCATGCGTTGCGCGTGTTGGAGATCGCAGTGTTGGAGCGCTGGGGGAGGAAAATGTCGTAGAGAACACTTAAAAGATAGTAAAAAATATGAGTGTTAGAAGGACCACACCTCTGTAAAAAAAAAATCTATCTATCTATGCTATCTATCTATCTATCTATTATCTATCTATCTATCTATCTATATCTATCTATATATCTATCTATCTATATATATATATATATATATATATATATATATATATATATATATATATATATAGTACTATACAATTATTCTTTTTAATATGAGAGTATTTCATTGACGTGACCTTTGCAATGAAAGTTACCTTGCTTTGTGGCTAGATTGATAGATTGATAGAATTGCTGTACTGTATCGAGCGATTTCACTCAATTTTACGCATCGTCCGCGGTGATTTCTACGATCTCAACTAGTGATCCAAACCCACGTACCATAAAGATAAATAGGCTTTCGGTTTTCTCCGCGCAATTTATTATATATCGGTTATCGTGTTCGTTTTCGTTCTCTCTCTTTTTTTCTACCGTATTTGCTCCGGTTACCGCCTTCTGCACGAGAGCACACACGAACAACCACGGGCAGTACACGCGGCCTTTTGAAGACGACTCCGCCATGCGTGCACAGCCGTCGTCCGTCCTTTGAACTCGGGGTAAACAGCGCTTGATGCATCGCCCTTCTCTTTCTCCTGCGCCTGTTGGTAATCCCCCTCCCCCCCCCCTTCGTGAGGCAGCGGAAACAAAGGGGCGTGGCTGTCTCGTGTTTGTTTGTTTATGGTGGATGGGATTAGATTATGGTGATTTTTTTGGGGGGTGGGGGGGTGGGGGGGATGGGGGTGGTAGATTTGTTTTGGTTGAAAGTTTTTTTTTTGATGCGGGAGGAAAGGGGCGATTTCGTGTTCGTTCTGTGATTTTATCTTTCGTTTTTTTAATGTTTAATTACGAGATGAAGATCTACTCTTGGATAGGAGATTAGGCCATTCCGCTTCGAAAGTAGACCATCCTCTCGCAGACTTTCGTGAGCTTTCGAAGACCCGACGGTCCATCAGTCACGGGGGAGAACAAGGCCCTAACAGAGAGTAATGGAGCCATCCCAGCACGACAGGACTCGAGACCCGAGGGCACGGCACAACACGGACGCCTCGGGGGAGAAGTGGATCGGGGGGATGAAGAGGGGGGGGGATATGGGGAGTGATGGGTGAGGGGAGATAGGGGAAGGGACTGGGGTGGGATAGGGGAAATGGGAGGATAGGAGGGGGATTAGGTTGGGAGAGGGAAGGGGGATGGGTTGGGGAGGGAGGGGGAGGGGATAAGGGGATGGGAGGCTGAAGTGGGGGGGGGAATGGGTAGGTATAGGGAGGTCTGGGGGAAGGCCAGCGAAAGGTTGGGGGTAGGGTACGGGGGGGGTTAGACAAGATGGTGCTTATATGCTAATATGCGACATAAAGGTGACTTATCTAGAGCACGAGGCTAGAAATTGAGGTTTCGGCAGAATGAGATTATGAGAGGGAGAGAGGAACGAGTTTTGGCCACGGAGGCACCGAGGCCCAACGTTGTCCAGGCCTAATTGATTGCCTTACAAGGAAAGGGGGATCAGGTCGCGACTGAGCTCATGTGACAGATAAGCAAACAAAGTAAAACGGAAAAAGATGCATGGCCATTAAGTGTATGGTGTCAGCAGGGTGTAGCTACTCTATGAGAATCAATATACCATAAGTCATATAAGCATATATACATAATATATATATATATATATATATATATATATATATATATATATATATATAATATATATATATATGTATATATATATATATATATATATATATATTATATATATATATATATATATATATATATATATATATATATATATATATATATAATATATATTATATATATATACATACACACACACACACACACATATATATATATAATATATATATATATATATAATATATAATATATATAATATGTATTGTGTGTATATATATATATATATATATATATATATATATCTGTTGACTGTGTGTCACTTCACTTTCACTGTACTTCTCATGTCTCTCTCTCTCTCTCTCTTTTCTCTCTTTCTTTTTTCTTTTTCTTTTTTTATAGGATGATTGAAATGTGGCTCCGTCCCGATATCTTAGGGGAGATAGATACATGCCTTGTAAGTAATGTAATATTTGTCTCTTGATAACCTCCTGCTGTGCGCTATGAAGGCCCGTGGAGGAGCTAGACGATTCGAGAATATTAATCTCATACAGACACATGCGCACACAGAAGCACATATGTCACAAGTACGAGGGAGAGGGAGAGGAAGAGAGAGGGTTGAGAGGGAGAGGGAGAGAGGGAAAAGAAGAGAAAGAGGGAGAGGAAAGAGGAAGAGGAGAGGACAGGAGAAGGAGAGGAAGAGGAAGAGAAAGAGAAGAGAGAGAGGGGAGAAAGAGAGAGGGAGAGGAGAGAGATGGGAGAGAGAGACAGAGAGAGAGAGAGGTATGGGAGAGAGAGAGAGTAAGAGAGAGATAGAGAGAGAGAAAGAATGAGAGACGCAGTGAGATAAGCCCGGAAGACAGAAGGCGCCCAGATCGAGCCAGTAAGCTCTTCCTGTTGTGAAGCGAAATAATTAGATAATCCGTCTCCGTCTCGTTCCCCGGAGTTTCGCCCCCATTAGATTCACTCCTCGGGATTTAATTGCGTTAAATCGGCGTCGGGTTCCTGGGAATCGGCGGCGGGTCGGTCCGCCTTCGAGACGATTCTGCGCGCGCTGGGGAGGCTGGATTTTGGTCGGTCCAGCTGTTTGTAGTATTTTGGGTGTTGGTTTTGTGTTTTTATTTTTATTATTATTATTATTATTTTTTTTTTGGGGGGGGGTTATTAACTGATTAATTCATATTAATTAGTTCATATTCATTAATTCATACTCTCCATTCGTTCATTTACTGGTTCTTGTTTGATATCATTCTTTTGGTGGATCTTATGGCTTTTAAAGTTGTTCTTAATTGTTGATTGATTTATTCTTTCATTAATTTACTGGCTCTTGTTTGACATCATTCTTTTGGTTGATTTTATGTTTTTTTATGTTGTTCTTAATTGTCTTGGGTCTTTATGTTTATTTATTTGCTTACTTAATTTCAAAATACTCTTTCGTGCGTTGGCGTTCTTGTTCCCATAATTCCCGATTTTGTTCTCGCGTCCCGCTGTTTTTGTGTCGTAATGCTATGACCAATTATCATTTGATTTATAATGCTGTACAGTGGAAAGTGAGGGAATTTTCTGGTCCGTATTGGTTACGATTGTTGTGTTACTGTCACACGTTTAGGTGTTATTGTGGCAACGGTGAAACTTTTTTTTTTTTTTTTTTTTTGACCAAGGCTAGAATATTTTTTTCTTCTTGGCGGAGATTGATTTACTTCTTTTTATAAATATCTCTGAAATCCCTTCGCTTTTCGTTCATGGTGGGAAGAAATTTTCAGTATGTATATATATTTTTTTAAAGATAATGGACATTAGACAAGAGCGCCTGGAGGAGCGGACAGTGGCCACCGTTTCTCGCGAGTTTTCCGCCCAGTGACCCCCGCCTGCCCCCCCCCTCCCCCACCCCCCGCCAACGATGACCCTCCCGACCCCGTTATCTTCCCCGTGGAAATCCTCCTTCCTCTCGCAGCTCCTCCTCCTCTCTCTGTGTGTTTAACCCTTGCCGCGTGCGAGATTTAGGACTCGATAGGAAGTCTCTTTGATGGGTTTGCGGTCGTGACGGGATAGGGGGGAGGGGGAGGGGGGAGGGAGGAGCGAAAGGGGGGAAGGGAGGAAGGGGGTTGGTTGGTCAATTTAGCAGGATGGGATTACGGGCTTTGTGGCTTTTCTGGGGCTTGGGAGTTGTTCATTTGAAACTTTGAGGGGGGGGTGTTTGTTTTGATTGTTTGTATGTGTTTGTATTTTTCTGATTGTTTTTGTGTATTTTTGGTTTAGGATAATGGACGTACATGATAATTATAGCTTAAGGGTAGAGGTATACATTGCTGAAATTTTGAGTGGGGGGGGGGTGTTGTTTTGATTGTTTTGTATGTGTTGTTTGTATTTTTCAGATTGTTTTTTGGTGTATTTTGGTTAAGGATAATGGAAGTACATGAAACACTATAGCTTAAGCTTTAGAGGTTATACATTGCTATATGTAAAATTTAAAATTGTAACTATATACTAACGTATACAACCGATGAAAATTAGACGAACTTAGTATCACACGACTTGAGGAGAAATTTAATTTACAGGAAAAAAAAAGCTTCAGAAATGAAATCACGAAATATGAAACAATACCCTCTTTCCGCTAGTTTTTAAACGTTATAGTGATGGCCTTTGTCAGAGCGAGGCGAGATAAGAAAGAAGAAATGAAAGAGAGAAAGGAGATTAAGATAAGAAAATAAATAAGAAAAAAAGAAGAGAAAAAAAGCAGAAAAGATATATGAATCGAAGAAAGATAAGAAAAAAGACATTAAGAAGATATGAAAATGAAAAAGTAAAAGAAAAAAAAAAGATATCAGAAAAGATAATCGTAGAAACTAACAGTACCCCCCCCAGACACTCCATCACCCCCCCCCACTCCCTCTTCTCCCATTTCCACCAACCTACTTTAACTCCCATTTCCCTCCTTCAACCCAACTCACCCCCTCCCTCGCCCCTCCCCCTACCCCCACCTCCCTTCCGCATTACCTCCCCTACCTCCACCTCCCTCTCCCCTTCTCCTTCCCCATCCACATCCCCTCCACATTCCCTTCCCCTCCCCTTCACCCTCCCACCCCCTCCACCTCCCTTCCCCCACCTCCCCTTCCGTATACCTCCCCTACCCCTCCCCTCCCTCTCCCCTTCCCCTTCCCTCCCCCTTCCACACCTCTCTCCCCCTTCCCCTTCCCCTTCCCCCTTCCCACCATACGCGTGAATGATGGTAGGCACAGGGGAAAAGTGTAGGCCTAAAAAGCTGTTCATTTATCTTGTGCAGTCGCTTAGTACTAACGCGGAATTAGGTTCTCTCCGATTTGGTGTGCTTTTTGTGCTCCTAATGAGACCGGGATAGGCTGGTGTTCAGTGAGAGAAGGGGGGGGAGAGAGGGAGGGGGAGAGGAAGAGGGAGAGGGAGGGGAGGGTTAGGGAGAGGGAGAGGGAGAGAGAGAGGGAGAGGGAGAGAGAGAAGGAGACAGAGACAGAGACAGAGACAGAGACAGAGACAGAGACAGAGATGGTGTTCAGCGAGAGGGAGAGGGAGGAAAAAGGAGAGGGAGAGGGAGAGAGGGAGACGGAGAGGGGGAGAAGGAAGATGGGAGTATAGAAGGTAGGGCGAGAGGGAAGACGAGAGAGAAGGATCGAAGATGAGGGAAAGGTTAAGGAAGGAAGAATAGTAAGAGTGAAGGATAGAGGGAGAAAGAGCAAGGAAGCTGAGGGGAGGAGGAGGGAAGGTGACGAGAGAGAGACAGAGACAGAGATAGAGACAGAGTAGAGACAGAGGAGGGAGGGAAGGAGGAGGGAGGGGAGGGGAGGGGGAGGAGGGAGGGAGGGAGGGAGGGAGGAGGGAGGGAGAGAGAGGGAGGAGAGAGAGAGAGGAGAGGGAGGGAGGGAGGAGGGGAGGGAGGGGGGAGGGAGGAGGGGAGAGAGGGGGGAGAGAGGGAGAGAGGAGGGAGAGAGGGAGAGAGAGAGAGAGAGAGAGAGAGAGAGAGATAGAGAGATAGAGACAGAGGAGGGAGGAAGGGAGGGAGGGAGGGAGGGGAGTACTAATGTAGAATTAGGTTCCCTCCAAGTTAGTATGCTTTTGTGCTCCTAATGAGACCGGGAAAGCTGTATGTTCAGCGTGTTCTTGCGCGAAGGGAAGGTTGTAATGGAGGGATGGGCGAAGTTCATTAAGATGTTTGTGTGTGGGGGCGGGGGTGGATGTGTGTTTGTGCGTGTTGTGTGTGTGTGTGTGTGTCTCTTGTGTCTTGTGTTTGTGTTTTGTTATGTTGTCATGTTGTTGTGTGTGTGTTGTGTGTGTATGTATGTATGTATGTATGTATGTATGTATGTATGTATGTATGTGTGTGTGTGTGTGTAAGTGTAAGTGTAAGTATAAGTGTTTGTGTGTGTGTGTATGTGCATGTGTGTGTGTGTGTGTGTGTGTGTGTGTGTGTGTGTGTGTGTGTGTGGTGTGTGTGTGTGTGTGGTGTGTGTGTGGTGTGTGTTTTGCTGCGCACGTGTACGCACAGTGCGCAAAAGCACAGTCACGCACACATTTCTCACTCATCACTCTCCCACTCGCCACTCACTCACGCATTCACCCAACCGAGTCTCGTTCACTCATTCACTCACTCAGCCGTACGACAGTCTTACCCACACACAACACGAACGATCCGTCACGTGCGTAATGAAGTGGTAAAAAGGAGCAATGGTATTTCTGTTTTTTTTTTTTTTTTTTTTTTTTTNAAAGAGAGAGAGAGAGAGAGAGAGAGAGAGAGAGAGAGAGAGCGAGAGAGAAACAAACAGACAGCCAGACAGAGACCGATATCGAAACCAACAGAGAAGGAACGACAGACAGACAGAGAGGACCAGTCGACAACCAAGATTAAAAAAAAAAAAGAAAAAAAAAAAATAGCAAGAAAAAAAAAAAGCGAGAGGGACAGAGAGAAAGAGCAAGAGAGAGAGAGAGCGCGCCCGAGAGAGAGAGATGCATAAGGATCAATATTCCTTGCAGATGCTCTCTCGGCCTGCGCTTTGCTATTGAAGCTCCATCTCGCCAGGCGCTCCAGCAGGGGGGGGGCGGGGGGTGGGGTGGGGGCAAGGAGAGTTAAGAGGGCGATGGGGAAGGGGGAGGGGAGGCGAGGGGAGGAGGGAGGGGAGGGGAGAAGGGAAGGAGGGGAGGAGGGGAGAATGGAGGGAAGTGGGAGGAAGAGGAGGAGGAAGAGGGAGATGAGGGAGGAGGAGAAGGGAGATGAAGAGAGGAGAGATAGAAAGAAGAGGGGAAAAGGAGAGATGAGGATGGGAGAAAAAGGAGGGTAATGGGAGTTTGGAAGGGAAGGAAGGTTAAAAGGGGATGGGAGAGGGAGAAAGAGGAGAAAAGAAGGAGTAGAAAAAGGGAAATATCGGTGGAGAAAGTGGGGGAGAAAGAGCGAAGATGGGGAATAGAAGAAAGGAAAAGAAAAAGAAAAGAGAAGATATGAGAGATGATACGAAAATAAAATAAAAATAGAGGTTAGGGGAAAAAGTAAGGAGAAGCGAATGGAAGCTTAAAGAGAAAGAGAAAAAGGAACGAAAATAAAGAGAGGAGAATGGCCAGAAGAAAGGAAGAGAGACAAGGAGAGAAAAAAAAAGAGAAGAAAGAAATTAATCCCAAAAAGAGGAAAGGAAAAAGCAAGACATACGATAGAAAAAAGAACACTGATAGAAAGAGGTAAGAGAGTGACGAAAAAAAACTAAAAGAGGAAGGGAGAAGAGACAGGAAAAGGGTAGAGAGAGAAGAGAGAGAGAGAGCAGAAAAGAAAAAGGAGAAAGGGAAGAAAATGAGAGATATATACGCAAAAAAGAGATAATGTGAGAGGCTAAGGAGAAGTTAAAGGGCTTTGGATAAAAAAGGAGAGGGAGAGGAAAGGGAGAGGGAAGAAGGAAGAGAGAAGAGGAGAGATTAGGACAGAGGAAAGGAAGAAGAGAAATGGAGAAGGAAAGAGACAGAAAAGGAGAGGGAAGAAGGAAAGAGAGAGGAAGAGAGGAGAAATAGGAGAGAGGGAAAGGAAGAGGGAAAATGGGAAGAGAAAAGGAGAGGGAGAGGGAAGAGGAGAGGGAAATAAATAGGATAGAAGGAAAGGAGAGAAAGAATTGAAGGGGAGAGGCAAGAGCGAAAGAGAGAGAGAGAGGATAGATAAGAGAGAGGGAAAGGAAGAAGGGAAATGGAGATAAAAAAAAAGGAAGAGAGAGGAGAGAAGGGAGAAGAAGAGGGAAGAGAAGGAAGAGAAGAGGAGGAAAAGGGATAAAAAAAGAGAGGAGAGAGAGAGTAAGGATAGGGAGTGGAGGGGAAGGGGAAAAAAGAGAGTGGAGAAGAAATAGGTAGATCCAAAAGGAAGGAGAAGAGCAGAGATTAGGAAAAGAAAGAGTAAGACTGAGGATAGATAGATTAGATAAGTAGATAGACAAATAGATAGATACATAAATAGACTGGTACATAGACAGATAGATATAAATGAAAAATGGCTCTATGGATTGACAGGCAGACAAAATAAATATATGGATAGATATATAAATTGACAGATAATAATAAGTAAGGTAGAAATCAATAGAGAGAGAAAGAGTAGTAGATAATCAGATAATGAGAGTATAGTAGTAGTTAGAGAGAGAGAAAGAGTAGTTGTAGGTAGATCATAAGAGGAGAGAGAAAGAGCAGGATGTAGGTAGATCGGTAGAGAGAGAAAGAGTAGATGGTAGATCGGTAGAGAGAGAAAGAGTAAATAGATATAGGTAGAATATAGAGCAGTTGATATGAATGAATTCACCCAAAGATATCATATTCACCTATATATGCAACCCAATTCGTCCTCAAGCTTAATATCATTGATTCTTCGGAGGATATACAGACATGCAACCTGCTAGGATAATGCGTAGAAGAAACAGTTATCCCTTATGCAATATCCCGAATCGCCCTTCTGATTAAAAAAAAAAAATCACTCTCGAAGCTATTCTTAAACCCCTTGCGAAAAAAAAAAAATCCATTAGGACTGATAATATCCTGATAAGAGACGAGGTCCCGTGATCGATCATACTCTAATATCGATAAATTTTACAAAAAAAAGAAGGAGTTTCTGATCCTTTGCGAGTGGCTCTTCAAACCCACTATCAAGGGTTCGGATCCACTTAGTTACCTGGGAAGACTCTATAGATCGGGTTGTGGGGGGGGGTGAGGTGGGGAGGTCCGAGGTCTGGGTGCTGCCACTTTATACCCATTTGCTCATTAATTACTCTATGCTTGGAGGATCAATGGACGAACACGAATTTCGACCACCTTTCCTCTCTCTCTCTCTTTTTTTCTCTCTCTATCTATCTATCTATCCCACCTCTCTCTCTCTCTCCTCTCTTTCTCTCTCTCTCTCTCTCTCTATCTATCTATCTATCTATCTATTTCTCTCTCCCTCTCCTTCACTCTCCCTTTCCCCCTTCTCTGTATTCCCTCACCCGCTCTCTCTCCCTCATCCTCTCTCACTCACCCCCCCCCTTCTCTATGTCGGTCTCCCTCACTTTCTCCCTCAATCTTCCTCTCCCTCCCTCTGCCTTTCTACTCCCTCATTTTCTCCCTCAACCTGCCTTCTCTCCCTCACTTTCTCCCTCAACCTCCCTTTCTCTCCTCAAACCTCCCTTTCTCTCTCCTCATTTTCTCCCTCAACCTCCCTTCCCTCCCTCATTTCTCTCCTCGTCGTCCTCCTCTCAAGACGTCTTCTGCACGATCGGTCACCAGCCGGGACGATCGAAAGAAAGAGTGAAGAGACGAGAGAGAAATGGCAAAGGTAGTCGAGTCATGGCGAAGGAGAGGGAGGGAGAGACGAGAGGAAAGAGAGGAGAGAGAGAGAGAGAGGAGAGGAGAGGAGGAGAGAGAGAGAGGGAGAGAGAGAGAGAGAGAGAGAGAGAAGGAGAGAGAGAGAGAGAGAGAGAAGAGAGAGAGAGATAGAGAGAGAGAGAGAGAGAGAGAGAGAGAGAGAGAGAGGAGAGAGAGAAGAGAGAGTGAGTGAAGTGAGCGAGTAGAGAGAGAGATCTTTCAGAGTTTAAGCGTCAAAATATCGTTCAGGTTCGTAAGCTGAACAAATATCTTGTTATTCTTATCAATAATTCTATGTTTATTCATCTATCTGTTGATTATTTTTTCTATCTGTGTAATCATTATATCATTTTTTTCTATCTGTTTAATCATTGCATTTATTTTTTTAGCTATCTATCTATTTATCTATCTAATCATCTATCTGCATAACCTTATGATGTTTGCTTTTAATCTTTATTTTCTTTACCCTTTTATTTTTTTCTATGTGTATATCTGTATGTGACCTCGCCAGGATTATATATTGATCAATTGATTAGTCATATAACAAATTCATTTATTTTTTTTTTTTATTTATATCTATTCCTGTTTTTATTTGTTTATTTGAAAGAAAATGTTTGCGTGTGTCATTGTGTGTGACCTCTTGGAGATGGTTTTAGTTCTGCCATATCCTGGGGACTTTTCCATTTTATTCAGAACACATAAAAGACAGAACCATAAATAAAAGACAGAAAAAAAAAAAAAGCTGAACAGAATTTTTTACTATAACTTTTTTCCTCCTAACACTGGGATACTTTTCTCTAACGTCCGTGGCGTCTGTTGCCAAGAAAGTTCCTCCCAAAGCCTTTCTCCTCTCTCCTCCTCCTATATCCTCTTCTCCCCCCCCCCCTCACTTCCATCCTCTATGCCCTTCCCCTCCCCCCCCCTTCCTGCTATACCCTCCTCTCCCCCTTCCATCCTCCTATGTTCCTGCCCCCCCCTTCCATCTTCCTACCCCTCCCTCTCCTCTTCCATTCCTTCCACCTTCCCTCTTCCCCTTCATCCTCCTATACCCCTCCCCTCTCCCCTTCCATCTTCCTATGCCCCCCCCCTTCCATCCTCCTATACCCCTCCCTCTCCCCTTTCCATCCTCCTATACCCCTCCCCCTCCCTCCCTTCCATCCTCCTATACCCCCCCCAAGCCCTTCGTGTGCTGTATTTCCGAAAGAAAAAAAATTCCAAAATGCAAAAATTCTCCGCCAACGACAGTCGTTTCTAGTCTATCACCGTCCTGGGTCCTTTCTGCCACGTCGTTTTCCCTCTTCTTTGTTTCCTTCCTTCCTCTTGTTTTCGTCCTCCTTCCTTCTCTCTCTCCCTCACTCCCTCCCTCGTTGTTATTCTTTATCTCCCTGTCCTTCTCCCTCCTGCATTTGGATCTTTCATCTCCCCCTTCTCCTTTCCGCTTTCTATCCTTCGTTCCCTCCTTCCGTCCATCCATCGCATCCTCCCTCCCTCCTTCCCTCTCACCCTCCCTCCTCCCTCCCTTCCCTCCACCCTTTCCTCCTCCCTCCCTCCCTCCCTCCTTCCTTCCTTCAACCCCTCCCTTCCTACCCACCTCTAACCCTCCTCCCTTCACACCACCCTCTAACCCTTCTCCAAACCCTCCCTTCCCTACCCTCCCTCCCTCCCTCCCTCCTTCCTTCAACCTCACCCTCCTACCCACCCCTAACCCTCCCTCCCTCCCTCCCTCCCTCCCCCCCCCCCCCCTCCCCCATTGACAACGCGATTCAACCCATAACGAAATCCGTGAGAAAAATAGACGCTCTATATGGAGGGGAGGAGTTGTTTGCGGATGGAGGAAAAGTTCATATTGAAAAGTATCGCGGTCGGGAGCTCGTTTTATTGCGACTTGAGACGGAGCTGTTCGCGGTGGGCGGCGGGCGGGAGGTGGGCGGGAGGTGGGCGGCGGAGCGGGAGGTGGGCGGGAGGTGGCGCGGCGGGCGGGGAGGTGGGGCGCGGGAGGCGAAGTTCCCAACCGGTATATGCGTGTATATATTATATATAATATATATATATATATATATATATAATATATATATATATATATATATATATATTATATATATATATATATATATATATATATATATATATTATATATATATATATATATATATATATATATATATATATATATATATATATATATATATATATATATATAGTATATATATATATATATATATATATATATATATATATATATATATATATATATATATATATATATGTATATATATATATATATTATGTAAGCATGATCTTTTGTACCCATGCATGTCCTCTGTGCGTGAGTGTGTAGATATGCACAGATGCGTGACTTTATGTGTGTGTGTGTGTGTGTGTGTGGTAGCATGTACATAAATATAGAAGAAGAGAAGAAGAAGAAGAAAGAAGAAAAGAAGAAAAAGAAGAAAGAGAAAAAGAAGAAGAAAAAGAAGAAGAGAAGAAGGAAAAGAAGAAAAGAAAGGAAAAAAAAGAAAAGAAGAAGAAAAAGAAGAAGGAGAAAAGGAGGAGAAGAAAGAAGAAAAAAAGAAGAAAAAAAAAAAAAAAGCTCATCGAAGCGCAAAACCGCGAGAACAACCGCCGCCGCCTCGCATGCGTCATGCGTTAACGGCCAGGGCGCTCCATCGATCGAAGAAGAAACGAGTGAGAGTGAAGACATTAGTCATCCCCGCACGCACGCACGCACGCACGCACAGGAGCCGACCCCCCCCCCCCCCCCCCCCCCCGCCGTGCCGCAGTGAGCAACCGGACACTCACCGGCGCTGACCTCAGGTAAGTAATTCAATTCGAGGACAAAAGTAAAACAGACCCAATTACGGGGCGACACAAGGCGCTCGCCCGAGACAACAGCTGATGTGCTGCGGCGAATTAACGACGTGAGAGTTCCAGCTGCAGCGATCCGCGGCGGCTAATGCGATCTACGCCAGCCTCTGCACCGCCCCGGGCCAGCTGCGGGGATGCCGGGCTACGGGCGCTCGCTCACGCACGCACACGCACACGATGCGAAAAAAACACACACCACAATACAAAAAAAAAAAAACAAAACACACACACACACACACACACACACACCATATATATATATATATATATATATATATATATATATATATATATATATATATATATATATATATATATATATATATATATACATACACGCAGACAGGAAGAGATACATCGCAAAATGTAAATAGAATTATAAACAAATAAACCAGTAGACACAAATGCACTCGTGTCTCTCTGCAAGTTTGCCAGAATCCAAACAAAGTCTTCTTCCTCCAGTCTATCTCCCCCCCCCCCCGCTGTCCCCGCTAACAGGTTGTCCGCAAGGTCGGATCTCCCCATAATTGCCATCTTCAGTGTCAGGAGATCCCTCACTTCGTCACCTCGGCCCCCTAGACTCTCCTTATTTAATGGCCCTCTCCCCTCCTCCCCCCTCTTCTCTTCTTCCCGTACCTTCTTCATCCCTTTCTCGTCTCTCTCTCACGTACTTTCTTCTTCCCTTTCTCGTCTGTTCTCTTTCCTACCTTCTTCTCCTCTTTTCCCTCTCTTCTCTGTCCTACCTCTCTCTCCTCTCCCCTCTCACTTCTCTCTCGTACCTCCCTCTCCTCACATGTCCCCTTCTCACTCCCTCTCGAGTTCCTTGTTCTCTTTGCATCGTTTCCACTTCCATTCTTACCCTTTCTCTACTTCCTTTAGCTCCCCCTCCCTTACCCTAAACCTAAACCCTTCTTATACTTTCCCTTACCCTTCCCTACCTTCCCTTCGCTTTTCCTTACCCTTCCCTACCTTCTCTGAGCCCTCCCTCCCCTCCCTAACCTTCCCAACCCTCCCCTTGTCCCTTCCTCTCCTCACATTCCCCAGTTCCCCTACACCCCCCCCCTCCTAGCCCTGCGCCTTCCCACCCTCCCCATCCCTATACCAGCCCTCCTTACCCCTATGCCCCTACCCTCTCTTTAACCGTCCCGTCCCTGCTCTGAAATTCCCACGGCGGGACCAGTAATAGCCCTTATCGCGTCCATATCTTGGGAAATGAGATAAAGTGAGTGTAAGCGGTGTCACATAGCAGGCTCTCACTGGCAGGGGGTGAGGAAGGGCAGGGGGGGGTGAGGGAGGGGGGTAGGTGGCTAGGGAGGAAGGGAGGGAGGTGTAGGAGGTGCAGGAGGAGGGGAGTGAGTGGATAGGGAGGAGGAAGAGGTTGTCAGCGGGGGAGGGGGGGGGGTATGTAAGGGAGAGTGTGATTTTGTAAAAGGCTTTCTAAATTTTTCTAGTTTTTTTATTAAGCTTATTGTTAACATTTTCCTTATGACTGTTATTATTATCGTTTTTTATTATCGGAATCATAATTTCTAACGTCATTATCATCATCGATATCATCATCCATTGTGTTATTGATAACATTATGTTATTATTATAATTTTCATTATCATTGCTATTATCAATGTTATCATCACTATCTTCATCCTGCCATTATCATTATCAATATCATCATCACTATCATCAGCATGATTATCATCATCATCTTTGTTATCATTATTAGTATCATAATTTTGCAAGGACATATAGGGGAAATGTCTATATATATAATTCTTATTTTATATGATTTTATCATTATTATTATTTTTTTTTGGGGGGGGAGAGATAACAGGGAAGTAGAGCTCTTCTTATTTTCCCTTCTCTCTTTTTTCTCTTGTACATACTAGAACCAAAAAGATAAAGGAATAAAAGAGGGAAATGCATAGGGAAGGACGAGTAAGAATAAAGGGAAGATAATAAAAAAATCTTTCCGTACCTATGATAAGACGAAGAAGAAGAAGAAAAAAAAGGTGATTTTCGAGACGAAGAATCGATAATGAACCCCTCATACATGAAGGATAAAAGAAAAAAAAATACAAAGATAAACGAAAAATAGAACCAATAAACAAGGCAGATAAAGAAGAGGCGCAGGGAGAGAGAAGAAGAAAGAGATAATAAGATTAAAGAACCACTGATAGAGAGAGAGGAAAAGAAAGAAATAATAAGATTTAAGAACCATCTATTCTCTCAGTAGACGCAAAGACTGCCGTTGCTCTCTTACGTCAGGGATGCTGCTCTCTAATCTCTCATCTCCCTTACCAATCCACACTAGGCCAGCCTGGTAGGGTATGGCCCACCCTCTCCCCATCATGATACACGTCTTCAGCAACACTAAGGAAGTTTCTGTTGAGTTAAAGGGTTTTAAAGGCATTGGTACCGGACGATTGGAAACAGAAGGATATGGGTAATGGTCTAGGGAAGGTCTATGTCCAAGAATGGGTTTAGAAGAGGAGGCTGAAAGAATAGAATGGAATAGAATCTCTCATCTGTGCCTTCCTCTCACTCCCTTATCTATCCCGTTCACGTCCCGTTGCTATTTCTGTTTTTTTTTTTTAATATCTCTTTTTCATTCTATAATCGCTGTCTCTCTTTGTTTGTCTCTTCGGTTGTGTTTGTGTTGTGGTGTGTTTGTGTGTGTGTCCGTTTCAGTCTTTGTCTGTCCGTATGTCTGCCTTTCTGTCTCCTCTCTCTCTTTCTTTTACCTTTTGTTTCATCCTCCCACTGTTATCCTCTTTCCTCTCTTCGCTCTCCTTCTCCTTTCTCTCCCCTCATCTTTCTGACTCCTCTCTACTCTTCCCCATCCCTCACCCTCCTTCTTTCCCTCTTCCCCCCCCTCATTCTCTCTTCTGTCATCTTTCTTCCCCTTTCCTTCTTCCCCTGTTTCCCAACCCCCTCATTCTCTCCTTCTTCTCCTGTTTCCCAACCTCCTCATTCTCTCCTTTTGTCACCTTCTTCCCCTGTTTCCCTACCCTCTCATTCTCTCCTTCTGTCACCTTTCTTCCCCTCTTCTTCCTCCCTCCTTTCCAACCCCCTCCTCTCCTTCTCATCTCTCCCTCCTTCTGTCATCTTCCCCTCCCCCTTCCCCCTCTTCCCCTCCGTCTCAATCCCTCCTTCTGTCTCCCCCCTCCCCCTTCCCCTCTTCCCTCCGTCTCCCTCCTTCTGTCTCTTTCCCCCTCCCTTCCCCCTCTTCCCCTCGTCTCAATCCCTCCTTCTGTCATCTTTCCCCCCTCCCCCTTCCCCCTCCTTCCCCTCCGTCTCAATCCCTCTCTCTTCTGACCGTTCTCGAAGATATGAGATATGCAAGTCGACCATCGCACTCCATCTCAAGACAAGTCACGCAAGAGCTCAAGAAAACGCAGTAAAAACGCGAAGCTTGAACTTTTTCTTAGGATCTTTACGACCTTTTGTCTGGGGGGGGGGGGCGTGATCCGCGCCCTGTCTGGCCTTCGTATACAGTTCCTCGAAGCTGTCTTTTGTTTTTTTCTTTTTTTGTTTTTTCTTTTCTGTTTATTATTATTTTCTCTCTCTTCTTTCTTTTATTTTATCTTGTTCTTTCTCTTCTCTCTTTTTTTCTATTCTTTTTTTTTTCTATTCTTTCTTATCTCTCTTCTCTTCTTTCTTTCTTTGTCTCTCTCTGTCATCTTTCTTTTGTTTTGTTTTGCTTTCTTAAAAAAAAAAAAAAAAAAAATAGATCGCGATTATAAGGTTCGAGAGATATAAACACACGATTTATGGCGACTTCACACTAATGATTAAATGGAGAAGAATTTGCATATCGCATGTGAATCACCCCGAGACAGAATCGCAAAATACTGACGAATCACTGCTAATAACAGCCAGACAACTTGAACTTCGTCTTAAATAGGAATGCAGTGTCGAGGGTGAGGGATATGAGTCATAATGAGACACGGTGAGAGAGAAAAAAATGGGGTAAAAATGAGATATTCAAAAACAAAGGAAGATACGGATATAATTAGATATTAAAAGAAGGTAAATGAGATACAGAGAGGTTTATATACTACTAAGGTATCTAGGACGCGAGTATTTGTAGAATTGGAATATACAGTAGGGTGTGATTGGTATATGATTAAGAGATAAATAAAATGCATTCGTGACTGAAAAAGCGCGTGTGTATATCGTTTGGATACACGGAATATGCATTTACAATTATACATGTCTCTTTGTTTAAAGAGAAACCTTATTATATTTTTTACTTATATAGACTGAACATTATTGAAGGTGGCGGAGAATAACAATTATTTTTACGTTAAAAAACATTAAGATATTATCCATACAATTTGAAAAACAGTCTAAATGAGAAAAGATCCCAAATCCCATATACATTTCCTATAGTTGGTATACTACCAACGGAAATTCGCATTCAATCGTATACCATTTCTTTTGCAACCTTCCAACCTGCGCCGCTTCACACGCAGACAGTAAAACAAAAGACAACATTAGCTTTAAACCAAATACTGCCTCCCTCCCCCATCCCATCCTCCCTCCTCCCTCCCTCTTCCCTCCTCCCCCTTCACCCCTTCCCTCCCCCGCTCCCCCCTTCCCTTCTCCCCTCTCCCTCCCCCTCCTCACCCCATCCCCCTCCCTCCCCCTTCCCTCTCCACCCCCTCCCCTCCCCTCCAGACCACACATCCGTAAGGTCAGGTAAACCCCCTACCCGGCGAACCTTCAGGAGCCGCAGGAGGAGGCGCAGCAGAAGGCCACAGCGGGGTATCCTTGGGGGGTCCGACGCGGGCCAAAAGTCTTGGAAGAAGGACGCTCGAAATCCAATAAGGAGACAGAGAAACGGAGGAGCCGAGGTTGCCTGTGCCGACCTCTCGTGTACTCTGTGGGAAAGGGGGGAAAACGGGTGTGTGTGTGTGTGTGTTTGTGTGTGTGTGTGTGTGTGTGTGTGTGTGTGTGTTGTGTGTGTGTGTGTGTGTGTGTGTGTGTGTGTGGTGTGTGTGTGTGTGTGTGTGTGTGTGTGTGTGTGTGTGTGTGTGTGTGTGTGTGTGTGTGTGTGTATGTGTGTGCGTGTGTGTGTATGTGTGTGTGTGTGAAT
>NW_020870855.1:712248-717248 GCF_003789085.1 Penaeus vannamei
TCTTTTTTTAAGCAAGACGTTTAGAAAATATATCTTTTTCACTACATTTGCAAAAGACTCTTAAATATACACATCATTTTCCCTCTTAACAAAACAGATAACTTTTTATATTACGTTTATAAACAGGCCTATTCGATGCATGTAAATACCACGAGTCGATAAAAGAAAAGAAAGAGATTAGATAAAATAAGAATAAATAAGATTTAGTTTTAATTCCATTTGCTACAATGAATATTCTTTGCTGTGACATGCTGTCTGTTATATTTTTGCTTCCAAAGGAGGAGAGAGAGAGAGAGAGAGAGAGAGCGAGAGAGAGAGAGAGAGAGAGAGAGAGAGAGAGAGAGAGAGAGAGAGAGAGAGAGAGAGAGAGAGAGAGAGAGAGAGAGAGAGAGAGAGAGAGAGAGAGAGAGAGAGAGAGAGAGAGAGAGCGAGAGAGAGCGAGAGAGAGAGAGAGAAGAGAGAGTAAGAAAGGGAAAGATGGGATAGATAAAGAAAACAGATAGTGAGAGAGAGAGAAGAGAAAGATTACCCGGAGATATGACAAAAAGACATCAGATTTTACCTCAGACTGAATTTATATATATATATATATATATATATATATATATATATATATATATATATATATATATATATATATATATATATTATATATATTTTTTTTTTTTTTTTTTTTTTTTTTTTTTTTTTTTTTTTTTCTTTTTTTTTTTTTTTCTTTTTTTAGGAGGGAGTGATACCTTACTTTTTTTCTTTCTTTTTTTTCTTTTTCTTTTTTCAAGCGACATAAATCGCCGGAACATTAAGAAAAGCAAAAAAAAAAAAAAAAAATACCCAAGTTGTGTGTCGTAAATTTCAAAATGTGAACAGTTTTGCCCAAGTTTATCCTCGTGAAGTTACAGAAAATTATAAATTAAAAAAAATATATATCCGTTGGTTTCTAAACTTTACGAAAGAGCTGTGAAAGAAAAGGTGTTTTTGTACCAGAATAAATATATGAAGTTTTAAAGATTTTTAAAAAAAGATAAATAGAAAGTACTTATGAGTTTCAAAACGTATTTGGAAAATATTTTTCTTTTTCCTGTCTGTTATAAAAAGAAAAAAAAATATATACACATTATCATATAGTTTCTCTTTCTCTTTTATTTATTAATTTAGTTCTTATATTCATCTATTTTGTTTGTTTGGGGGTTATTTGGTTCCTTCGTTAAAAAATAATCATTAATCTTCAAAAATTTCATCTCATTAAAAAAAAAAAAAAAAAAAAAAAAAAAAAAAAAAAAATATATATATTATATATATATATATATATATATATATATATATATATATAATATATATATATAACAATTATCCTAATTTTTCAAACATTTATTGTAATATTATTTTTCTAATTCTTTATTTCATTTCCCTTTGTTTTGTGTTTTCTTCTAATTACGTATAAATTATTAAATCCAACAGCCATTTTTTTTTAATTTTATTTTTGTCTGCTTTATTCCTAAGTCTTAATTTTCTGCTTTTTTTTATTTCTATGTTTATTTTCTTCTTTTCTCTTCTCTTCTTGTTCTTCTATATTTTTTCGGTCTGTTCTTTCTTTCTCTTTCTTTTGTTCTCTCCTCCTCTCTCTTATCTCTTTCTCTCTCTCTCTCTCTCTCTCTCTCTCTCTCTCTCTCCTCTCTCTCTCCATCTCTCCTCTCTCTTCTCTCCTCTCTCTCTCTCCTCTCTCTCTCTCTCTCTCCTCTCTCTCTCTCTCTCTCTCTCTCTCTCTCTCTCTCTCTCTCTCTTCTCTCTCTCTCTCCTCCTCTCTCTCTCCCTCTCTTCTCCTCTCTCTCCCTCTCTCTTCTCTCTCTCTCTCTCTCTCTCTCTCCTCCCTCCCTCCTCCTCCTCCCTCCCTCCTCCCCTCCTCCCTCTCCCTCCCTCCCTCCCTCCCTCACCTCCCTCCTTCCCTTTCCTCTTCCTCTCTTCTTCCTCTCTTCCTTCTTCTCCCGTTCTCCCTTCTCTCTCTCTCCTCTCTCTCTCTCTCTTCTCTCTCTCTCTCTCTCTCTCTCTCTCTCTCTCTCCTCTCTCTCTCTCTCTCTCTCTCTCTCTCTCTCTCTCTCTCTCTTTCTCTCTTTCTCTCTTTCTTTCTTTTCTCTCTTTCTCTCTTCTCTCTTTCTCTCTCTCTCTCTCCCTCCCCTCCCTCCAATCCTCTCTTCTATCTCCCTCTGTCATTCTCTCTTACTCTCCTCCCTCCCCTTCCGCCCCACTCCCCCCCCCTCTCTCTCTCTCTCTCTCTCTCTCTCTCTCTCTCTCTCTCTCTCTCTCTTCTCTCTCTCTCTCTCTCTCTCTCTCTCTCTCTCTCTCTCTCTCTCTCTCTCTCTCTCTCTCTCTCTTCTCTCTCTCTCTCTCTCTCTTCTCTCCTTTCTCTCTCTCTCTCTTCTCTCTCTCTCTCTCTCTCTCTCTCTCCCTTCCTCTTATCCTCTCTTCTATCTCCCTTGTCATTCTCTCTTACTCTCCTCCCTCCCCTTCCCTCCACCCCCCCCCTCTTCTCTCTCTCTCTCTCTCTCTCTCTCTCTCTCTCTCTCTCTCTCTCTCTCTCTCTCTCTCTCTCTCTCTCTCTCTCTCTCTCTCTCTCTCTCTCATCTTCGTTCTCCTTTAAACATGCAGTGTCTTTAGTCTTAGCTTGCTTCCTCTCTACCTCTCTTTGTCTATCGTTGTCTATATATATCTATCTATTTGTTCTTCAAACATCCCATTTTTTTGTTTTTGTTTTTCTCTCCATTTCTCTTTTTCTATCGCTGTCTGTCTATCTTCTTTATAACTAAGGTCTCCTTCTTTGTTTTATTTTCTTTTCTCTGTTTTCCATGAAGTTCTTAGTCTTTTTGTCTCTATTTTCTTATTCTTTTCCTTTTCTTCTTTTTTTCTTTTGTTCATTTTCTTATTTTTTCGTTTTCCTGTAAATCCAGTTTCGCTAGTGTTAGCTTTTCTCTCTCTCTCTCTCCTTTCTTTAAGTCTATTTTCTTACCCTTTTTTTTTTCTTCTCTTTTCTTTTGTCTTCATTTTTCTTATTTTTCATTTTTCTGTAAAAGTTTCGCCTAGTAAGCGCTCTCTCTCTCTCTTTTTCTTATCTTTTTCTCTTTTTTCTTCTTCTTCTTTTGTTTTTCACTTTTCTTATTTTTCGTTTTTCTTCTTGTAATCCAGTTTTGGAAAGTGTTAGCGCTCTCCTTCTCTTCCTCTCTCTCTCTCTCTTCTCTCTCTCTCTCTCTCTCTCTCTCTCTCTCTCTCTCTCTCTTCTCTCTCTCTCTCTCTCTCTCTCTCCCTCTCCTCTCTCCTCTCTCTCTCTCTCTCTCCCTCCTCTCCCTCTCTCCCTCCCTCCTCCCCCTCTCCGTCTCCCTCCCTCCCTCCCTCCCTCCCCTCCCTCCCTCCTCCCTCCTCCTCCTCCCCCTCCCCCTCTCCCTCCTCCCTCCTCCCTCTTCCCCTCCTCGTGTCCCTTTCCATCTCCCTCTCCTTGTCCTCCTCCTCCCAACTCCCTCTCTCTCTCTCTCTCTCTCTCTCTCTCTCTCTCTCTCTCTCTCTCTCTCTCTCTCTCTCTCTCTCTCTCTCTCTCTCTCTCTCTCTCTCTCTCTCTCTCCTCTCTCTCTCTCTCTGTCTTCTTCTCTTCCTCTCATCTTTCTGTACACGCTGGACCATATCTGCCTGAATCCACTTTTATGTCACTTAACCAATCTATTGTAGTAGTTATACCCTTGTTATATACTTTTGTTAATAGTATCATTTGTATCACTAACAACTTAAATTAATAACTTAGAATGCGTACTTAGAAAAAATAAATAAAAAAATGAAGTAAAATAGATAAATAGAGAGATAATTGATAATATTGATAACGGAAGCACCATGAATAATGATAATGAAAACAATGATAATGATAATGAAAATAATGATGATAATGATGATGATGACAATATGGTTGATAATATTGATAATTATAATAATGATAATGATAGTAGTAATGATGATGATAACAGTAACAATAAAGATAGTGATAATAACAATAATAATGATAACAATGATGATAATAATGATAATAATAACAATGATAATAATGACAATGATGGTAATGATAATAAGGATAATGATTATAATAACAATAAGGATAACAATAATGATGAAAATAATAATAACAATGATAGTAATGATAATAATGATAATAATAATAATAATTAATAAAACAATAATAATAATGATAATAATAATAATAATAATGATAATAAAAATGATAATAAGGACGACAATAAGGACAATAATGACAACAACAATAATAATAATGATAATAATAATAACGACGATAATGACAAAAAACAACAACAATAATAATAATAATAATAATAATAATAACAACAACAACAATGGCAATAGCAACATCAACAACGATGATGACAATAATAAAAAGGGTAATAAGAGATAATCCTAAAATCCTCCTTTTATCCATTTTTTTATTCACACCACAACACACATGTTCGCAAAGCCTCTTTCTCGCCTGCTGGTCAGAACAGAGCTATACCACGGTCCTAGGGGCGTTTTTTGTAGCGTGACCGATGGGAGTATCGCCCTTATGAACTTATCCTTGTTTCTTGGCTTCTTCTTGTCCCATTTTTTTTTTTTTTTTAAGATTTGTATATGTGTATATATATTTATTTTTATTTTATTTTTTTTTATTTTTTTTTGTACTTTTTCCTTTTATGTCTCTATTTATTTATCTTTTTATTCCCTTTCTCCTTTCCATTGACCCTTCTTCTTCTCTCTCTCTCCTTCTCTATTCCCATTTTTTCTTTTCTTTTCCCTTCTCTCCTTCCTTCCTTCCTTCATCCGTCCTCTTCCACCTTTTAATTTTACTTTATCTCTTCCTCTCCCATTCCCCATGAACAACAAGCCTGAACAAACCGAACAAATTACTGAACTACTGAACAAGCGTGAACAAACTGTCCTGGCTGGACAACGAGAATGAATGAACTAAAATGACTGGA
>NW_020870855.1:724748-727248 GCF_003789085.1 Penaeus vannamei
AGCATATGCTAAGCCAAGTGTGGATACAAACCTTGACATGCCTTTTGCCTTGACTTCACGTGAACGGAGCTCCTGCTGGGGAGCTTGCCTAATCGGATAAATACCAAAGGACCGAAGGCTGTAAAACATTACGACATGCTTTCAAAGGCAAAAAATATCTTTGGTTCATACGATGTTCATGCGTATTTTTATGGCGGTAAATAGGCATGGGTACTGGTTGTTTTAGCAGGGCAGTGAAATATGCAAAGAAGAAACATTTTTTAAGGAACCTGTTAGTGAAAAATGCAAAGTGGAAGAAACCGTGTAAACTTTTTTCGTGAAAAATATACCCGAGCAACTATGCATTATACCTAGAATCAACATGTAGCAGAGCCATTCACGCTACCTAATATGGGGCACAAATGATACTTAACCATTTCATCTCATCTGATGTACTAGAAGATGTAATATATGTCCTACCCGAAATTGCAATGCAATATGGTATTATGGTCATTTATCAAATGTACGAAAGCTTACCTACGCCTATAAAGATATCCCAGATGGCAAATAATGGATTGAAATAAAAAATATATATATCCCATCTTTCCCTGTTTCCCAAAATCTAAAGTTCACTCAGCAAGGAGAACTGGCCTTACCTCGGAGATCCCTGAGACCTCCTGGCTTTTCCTGGGAGTCTTATGCACACCATCTGAGGCTTCAGATATAATGGAAGAAACACCGACTATGATTTCGGTTTCAGCTATTTCCGCTGAACATTCCAGCTTCAGCAGTCGGATGTCGTTCATGGTGGTTATTGTTATAAAATTAAGGTGAATTCCACGTCCAGTGAGAACATCCCAAGAAGAAAGGGAATTGGAAAATTGTTTTCTATCGGTGTTTTTCGCTAATAGTACTTAAATGGAACATGGCATTAAAATAGTTCTTAATGGAACATAACATTAAATAGCACTTAATGGAACATGACATCAAATTAACATGTTTTAGCACACAGCCCCGTAAGTATGCGTGTGTATTTAATTACTTAATATGATGTTATCTAACCTACTGTTCCCTGTTACTAAACAAGGTCTGAGTGAGCCGCCGCTGGGCTTGTATCGCTACCGCTGGCGATTATGTTGTAGTAGATAATTAAGTAAATGATGATTCATGAGGCTTCAAGTGGCTTCGAAAATGTGGCTATTTAAGGAATTCGTTCTGACGCAGCGACTGCTTCTGCGTTCAGTTGGTTCTGTTCACCTGTTCGCTGTTTTGTCTGTCGTTGTTTGTTCATTTCATTAGATTGTTCTTCTCTTGTTTTGGTTTGCTTCCCCTTTTTATACCTTGCTTATTTTCTCATTTGAGTCTCTTCTTTTACGTTTGTAATATTCATTTTTCATTTTTATTTATTTGATTTTGGTTTCTGTTTCTCTTCTTCTGAATCGCATTCACTCATTTTCACATTTCCGCGTCTCTTGCTCTGCCTTTTCTTTAACATTCCTGTTCTTTCCTCCCTCTTTTTTCTCGGTCTCTAGCTCTCTCTTTCTCCCTCTGTCTGTCTGTCTCTCTACCTTTTTTTTCTTCTCCTCCTCTTTTTCTTGGTCTCCCGCTCTCTCTTTCTCCTCTGTTGTCTTTCTCTCTCCCTCCCTCTCTCTCTCTCTCTTCTCTCTCTCTCTCTCTCTCTCTCTCTCGTCTCTCTCTCTCTCTCTCTCTCTCGTACACACGTACATAAAATAACGCAACAAAATTTCTTTTTCTTTGATTAAAAGTGACATTCCCCTAGAGTGCGGAACGGTGGACTGCCATCACGTTCTTTTGATCTTTTTTCATAATTGATGAATTTTCCTTATCATATTTGAAGAGTTATTATCGGAGCGATTTCTTTAACCGTTAATCTTTCACACAGTGTCACCCATTTCTTAAGAATAGAGAGTTATTATCATTAATGGCAATATATTTTGAATTATCACTTCATTAATATTAAATTCATCATTACTTATAAAATTGCGATCTTCTACATCAACACCTTATATCGAAAGTATTTTCCTAAGATCATCTTCAACTATCAATACCTAATATTCAAATTAATCAGAAAAGCACAATAGAAAGCGTACACCCGCAAAATATTTACGGATAAGGAATAGGCAACGGAGAGATAACGAAAGCAAGAGACGCCAGAACACGGCGACGAAAAACGCGAGTCCCCCTTCTTGTAGAATTCGCGATGAAACCGAACGGGGGTGACTGACCTAGTCCTCTCCGCACCGCGAGAAACCTAAAGCGAGTTCTATCAAATCATTATCTATCATGCGAATGCTAATATAACTTATTATACATTAACTCCCCTTTTTCTTGGCTCGTAAACCGACTTTATGCGTCTCAGAGGGACTTATTTACGAGACGTCAAATGACAGCTGGAGTGGCAGTGTTCGTATCCTCTGGTGAGAGACGTCGGTAGGATGTTTCGCATAGGAGAGAGAGAGAGAGAGAGAGAGAGAGAGAGAGAGAGAGAGAGAGAGAGAGA
>NW_020870855.1:737248-739748 GCF_003789085.1 Penaeus vannamei
GATAGATAGATAGATAGAGAGACCCAGAGTGAGAGAGAGAGAGAATAAAAAGATAGATATATAGTGTAAGATGCCTCTATTTGGTTACGGTATGGCAGACATACAGCTATAATTGCACGCCCGCCATAGAGGGAACGAGAGAAATCCAATAGCATACGTGCGTGTAATTTCACAGTTAGGGTTAATAAAACTGTCAGAAAAACACCGTCTACTAAATTGAGGTCAAATCCTTGCATTGATACACACACGCGCGCGTACATTATTGCAGTAATATCCTAAATTACACATTGATTACATCATACCCATACCACAGATGACTGCAGAATAATAATGCGAATGAAGATATCAACTAATAGAAAACGAGATCTCCGCGTAAAGAAAATGGAGAGCGCAGAGACGTTCCCAAGTCTATTTTTAACGGCTCTCGTGGGGTTGGGTAGCAGAGGACGAGCATCCAGTGGCGGGCTGAGTCTGGCCACGCGCAGGAGGAGGAGGTGAAGACGCTTTCGTTAATTTCATTCGTGTTTTGACTCGCTCGAGAGGTGTTGTGACAAGTGGCGATACGGGATTCGAATCGTCTACATGACAGTGATATCGGTGGGCCATGCAATCGAAACTGGCAACAAGCAGGTATGTTTTTTTTCTTCTCTTATCGAAGTGTAATTACAATGTTAAAAGAGCATCGTCAGAAAGGTCTCGGAAAATAACCTTGCTGAAGTTGGGTCGTGAAAGAGCTTCACGCAACAGAAAATAGCTCTCAAAAAATAGAAAATAAAAGGAATGTTGCACTCAGCGTCGATTTCACGTGCGTGTGGGACGCGAGGCAGAAGCCTGACAGATATGCCAGGTCAGTATCGCTTCTGTTGCTGTTACGAGGGGAGGCAGTGTCAGTGTCAGACCCCTCGGACTCGCCCCGTGAAATGCCACCCATATCACGTTCAGCTGTCTTTAAATTTTCTGTGTATATTACTAGAGACTATTCGGGATGTGCAGGGCTCTTCGGCGCCCAGGGAGGGAGGGAGGGAGGGCGGTCGTCGTTATTTTCCATGGAGGAAGTGCCTAGTTGAGGCTGCGCGCGATGACTCAGCAAGATTTCATATGAACACGTGCTCCCGTCTCTCTGCTCTCTCGCCTGCGCCCCCTACCCCTCTCTCTGTTTATCTGTCTATCTCATTCCCCTCCTTCCGGTATTTCAACTGACACATAAACATAAGGTACAGACACATGCCCACACACACAGACACACACACACACACACACACACACACACACACACACACACACACACACACACACAACACACACACCACACACACACACACACACACACACACACATACACACACAACACACCACCCACACAACACACACACACACACACACACATGCATATCCACATACACATACACACACACACACACACACACAGGTACAGACACAAACGCACAGACACACAGACAGAGAATAAGAACAAACACACACACATACTCCCACGAAAGGCACAGGTAACATAAGCAAATAACATGAACAAGACTAATAACTTAAACAATTTTCTTGACTCAGACATGTTTACGAATCTTGGGAATCAGCTGACTGTTGATGTAACTTTTGCGAAAAAAAAAAAAAAAGTTATTGGGTTAATAAACTAAGGAAGGAACTCACAAGTTGTTGTTGGTAGAGATAACGAAAGGAAAGATGAATAAAAATGAAGTAAGAAACAAAGAGGAAAATAAAAATGTAAATGAAAAGATAACAGAAATGGAAGGAAGGAAGGATGGAAAGCAGGAAGATGATTAAGAAAAGAAAACTAGGGAAATGTGTAGACATAAACATCTTTCCAAAAGGGCAGACAGTAAGAAAGGTAAACAAACAGTGAACAGGGGAAGAGAAAGATAATACAATAATAGGAAGAGGTAGATGAAGAGAGAGATAATATAATAATAGGAAGAGGTAGAGGAAGAAAGAGATAATATAATAATAGGAAGAGGTAGATGAAGAGAGAGATAATATAATAATAGGTAGAGGTAAGAGAAGAGAGAGATAATATAGATAATAGGAAGAGTAGTTGAAGATAACATAATATATATAGAGGTAAGATGGAGAGAGATAGAAGAGGTAGAGGAAGAAAGAGATAATATAATAATAGGAAGAGGTAGATGAAGAGAGAGAGAACATAATAACAGGAACAGGTAGACGAAGAAAGAGATAACATAATAACAGGAAGAGGTAGATGAAGAGAGAGATAATACAATAAAAGGAAGAGGTAAATAAGGGGAGAAGAGGCACAAGAAAGAGACGCGAAGGGAAACTGTACCTCTTTCTGTGTCTTGTTGCGTGCGGATGTGTGCGGTTCACTTCCATTGCCGCCAATTGGTGACGTGAGCGCATACGTGTGCACAAACGCATACGCACGAACAAGCAAAAACAGGTTTACACTAGTTTGTATCCACGCATCCATGCAATCACATAATGATATACAAATGTAGTGACAAACACGCTA
>NW_020870855.1:747248-753197 GCF_003789085.1 Penaeus vannamei
AAGGAGAAGAAGAAGAGAAGAAGAACGAAGAGGAAGAGGAAGAAAAAGAGAAGGAGAAGAAGAGGAGAAGAAGAGAAGGAGAAGAAGAAGAAGAAGAGAAGAGAAGGAGAAGAAGAGAAGGGAAAGAAGAGAAGGAGAAGAAGAGAAAGAGAAGAAGAAAAAGAGAAAGAAGAAGAAGAAGAAGAAGAGAAGGAAAAGAAGAGAAAGAGAAGAAGAAGAAGAAGAAGAGGAAGAAGAAGAGAAGGAGAAAGAGAAGAGAAGGAAGAAGAAGAAGAAAGAAGAAGAGAAGAAAGAGGAAGAAGAGAGAAGGAGAAGAGATAACCCCTGACTGCCCAGCTGCTTCATTCAGAGTCGACCCACGAAGCGACTCCTAATGAGTTAGCACGTCAGGTCCATCGAGTTGAGAGAAGGAATAAAACCCGATAAAATGAAGGAAAAGGAGAAGAATTGGGAAGAAGAAAGGAAAGGAAGGGAGAAGGAATAAAGGAGGAAGAAGGAGAAGGAATTGGGAGAAGGAAGGAGAAGAATTGGGAGAAGGAATAAAACCCGATAAAAGAAGGAAGGAGAATTGGGAGAAGGAAGGAGAAGAAGGAATAAGAAATTGGGAGAAGGGAGAAGGAAGGAGAAGAATTGGGAGAAGGAATAAAACCCGATAAAAGAAGGAAGGAGAAGGAAGGAGAAGAATTGGGAGAAGGAAGGAGAAGAAGGAAGGAGAAGAAGGAATAAGGATTGGAAGAAGGAAGGAGAAAGAAGGAAGGGAAGAATTGGGAGAAGGAATAAAACCCGATAAAAGAAGAAGGAGAAGAGGAGAAGAAGGAGAAGAATTGGGAGAAGGAGAATTGGGAGAAGGAATAAAAACCAATAAAAGAAGGAAGGAGAAGAATTGGGAGAAGAATTGGGAGAAGGAAGGAGATGAAATTGGGAGATGGAAGGAGAAGAAAAGGAATAAGGAATTGGGAGAAGGAATAAAAGCCTATAAAAGAAGGAAGGAGAAGAATTGGGAAGGAAGGAAGAAGAAGGAATAAGGAATTGGGAGAAAGGAATAAAACCCGATAAAAGAAGGAAGGAGAAGAAGGAATAAGGAATTGGGAGAAGGAATAAAACCCGATAAAAGAAGGAAGGA
This sequence comes from Penaeus vannamei, assembly GCF_003789085.1. Lineage (NCBI taxonomy): Eukaryota > Metazoa > Arthropoda > Malacostraca > Decapoda > Penaeidae > Penaeus > Penaeus vannamei. The sequence continues at coordinate 748,372 of NW_020870855.1, forward strand.
GAAGAATTGGGAGAAGGAATAGAAGGCAAGAGCAACGGCAAGGGATAGATAGGGAGATGGATAGGCTGGAAGGGAGAGAGGAAGAGAGGAAGAGGAGAGAAGGGGAGTGGAAAAAGAGGAAGGAGGGATAGAGGGATCAGGAGAAAGGTGAGTGTATAAACATGCACCGACACAGATATATATATATATATATATATATATATATATATATATATATATATATATATATATATATATATTATATATATATATATATATATATATAATATATAATATATATAATATATATATATATATATATATATAATATATATATATATATATATATATATATATATATATATATATATAATATATGTGTGTTGTGTTGTGTGTGTGTGTGTGTGTGTGTGTGTGTGTGTGTGTGTGTGTGTGTGTGTGTGTGTGCGTGTGTGCGTGTGTGTGTGTGTATAAGAAAGAGAGAGGGGTGAGATAGGGGACAGAAATCCAAATATATATATATATATATATATATATATATATATATAATATATATATATATATATATATATATATATATATATATATATATAATCATATGCATGTATGTATATATGCACGTACGTGTGTTTGTTTGTGTAAGCGAGAGAGAGAAAATTGTGAAGAGTTGCCATAGGATGATATGATAAAGTTGAAATAATCTATGTTTAATTCTAAATTGATATTGATTTTGGAAAAAAAACATAATACATATCAGTAATAATGATAATAGTAATAGTAATTATAATGATAATCAGTACCATTACCATCATCATGATAATACTAAAGATAATGAAATAATAATAAGTTAATAACGATTATGATGATAATAAGATAATGATAATAAATAATAATGACAGTAATAATAACAGAAGTAATAATAATAGCAATAAAGCATAATAATAAATAATAATAATAATAATAATAATAATAATAATAATAATAATAACAATAACAACCATGATAATAATATTGACAACAACGTCAATAATAATTGTGACAATAATAACATAACAAAAACAAAACAACAAAATCATAATAACATTAACAGCAATATCAGCAGCAACCACAGAATAAAAACAGTTATGTTTTTATTCATAATGAAGAAAAAAAAATAAAAGAAATTACAAAGAAACAACAAAACACTTAGACATATACAGGGGGTAAATCACTGGACAATGAAATAATAAAAATAGAATACATTTTGATAATATAAATGTAATTAATAAATAAATAATAAAATAAATAGAATAAATAAATAAATAAAATAAATAATAATAAATGAAATAATAAAAATAGAATACATTTTGATATAAATATAAATGTAATTACCTTGTAAAAAGCACTGACCGAACCCATCCAATAGAACACCGATGGTAAAGATAATAACAATAATTACATTACCAAGAATTAGAAACGAAATAGATTTTTTTTTTTTTTTTTTTGCTCCGATCGCTAATGACTCCAGTAATTTAATGCAACAGATCCAATTAAGGAGCCGAACGGGGAGTTAATGACGACCATAATAATCATATCGTTAGCTATAATATCGGTCGTTTCCCATAATGATAAGTGCAATTAGATGAACAATAACAATCGTAGCGACAATTTGTTATGTGCGAGGGGATAGAACAGCATTATATGCAAATGGGACTTGGATGAAAGAGAATTAATTAAGTTTTTATCGATAGGTGTTCTTAGAACCGCTGTCTTCACACTGCTTGGTATGAGGAGGAACAAGAGTGGTGTTGGTTTTAGTTCTGTAAGCGATCTCTCTCTCGGCTTTGGGGTCGGGTTGATCGTGGAGTTTGTAGGAGTGGATAATTTCTTGTGTTTTTGTTTTTTTTCTGTGTTTCTCTCGCTTTTTTTTCTGTTTTATGTTGAGTTGAGGTTCTTTTTTATGTTTGACTGTGTGTTTTGTTTGTGTCGGATTTTTGTTCTGTCTCTGTTTCTGTTTTTCATTCCTCTCTCTCTCTCTTTCTCTTTCTCTTTCTCTCTCTCTCTCTCTCTCTTCTCTCTCTCTCTCTCTCTCTCTCTCTCTCTCTCTCTCTCTCTCTCTCTCTCTCTTCTCTCTCTCTCTTCTCTCTCTCTCTCTCTCCTTCCTTCCCTTCCCTCTCTCTCTGCAATTCCAGATATAAAAACGCGTGCAATAGATCTTCACAAACAGTTAAGTCCTTAACAAACAAACATGAAATAAGAAAGTTAACACAAATCAATAAAGAAAAAAAGTAGCCAATAAGAAAAAAAGACAATATTTTCCCAAGAAGAAACCCCACTTTTTCTACCCCTTTTTTCTTCCTCTTTTTTTCTCTTTCTTTCTTTCTTTTTTTCACATTCTAATCGTTTATCCTCCACCTCCTCCACCTCCTCCTCTTCTCCTGCCCAATACTCGCACCTCCCTCCCTCCCTCCCCCTCCCAATCCTACGCCCACAGTTTCGAAGGCGTTTTTGGGCCCCACAATACCTATAATTGGACCACTAACACAAAACCATTAACTTTATCCAGATAATACCACACGATTAGTCCGATAAGCGATCTCCAGCTGATGTGAGATTAGATGTAATAACGCGAGAGATTTTCAGATTGGGCAGATTGTCATGCAGAAGTTAAACAGAAGATAGAAGGGGGTTTGGGAGGCTGGGCTTGTTGGCTTTGGCGCTCGTGTTGTTGTTGTTTGTTGTTGTTGTTGATGATGATGTTGTTGTTGTTGTTGTTGTTGTTGTTGATGATGTTGTTTGTTTGAATGATGTTGTTGTTGTTGTTGTTGATGTTGTTGATGATGATGATGTTGTTGTGTTGTTGATGATGATGATGTTGATGAATGTTGTTGTTGTTGTTGTTGTTGTTGCTTGTTGTTGTTTTGTTGTTATTGTCTTAGCATATTATTTTTGTTATCATTTTTATTACTATCGTTATCTTATTTTATTATCTTTTATCATTATTGTTTTATTTCTATTATTATGGTCGTATAACTATGTAATCAATATTATTGTCATTATCATCATTATTGCTGCTATTATTATTGTTTTTATTATGATTATAATTGTGATTATTATCGTTATTATCCTTGTCGTCATTAATATCATTACTCCTCTTTGTCTTTTATGTTTATTATATTCATTATCTATTCTATTGTACTTTTTAAAATCTCTTTTCGGGTTATTTATTATCCTTATCCCCCCACCCCTCCTTCCTCCATTCTACCCCCCACCCCACCTCCTCACTCCCAGTCCCCACCCTCTCCCTATCTCCCTTCTCCCTCCCTTCCTCCCACCCTCTCCTATCCCCTCCCTCCTCCCTTCCTTTTCCCTATCCCTTCCTCCCTCCCTCCCTCCCTTCCTCCCTCCCTCCCTCCCCTCCCTCCCTTCCCTCCCTCCCTCCCTCCCTCCCTCCCTCCTCCCTCCTCCTTCCTCCTTCCTCCCTCTCCCCCCCTCCCTCCACCTCCTCCCTTCCATCCCTCTTTTTCTCCTGAAATTCCAAAACATAAAATAAAAACAACTTCTGGTGTTTACCCTCCCCATACCTTCCCCTCCCCTGCACCCCCTCCCTCACACCCTGCTCCCACTACCTCCCTCTCTACCTGTTCCCCTCTGCCCTTCTCCCTACCCCCTTTCTTCGCTTCCTCCTCCCTCTCCTCTACTCTTCTGTTCCCTATTTCTCATCTCCCCCATCTCCCTACCCTCCCCTCCCATCCCATCTCCTCCCCTCTTCCCTACTCCTCATCCTCTCCTAACCCTCCATCCGTCTCCCAATCTCCCTTCCCTCATCTCTTTCCCCTTCCCCTACCTTCTCACCCCCCTCCCCTATCTCTACCCTCCACGCCCCACCCATCTCCCCTACCTCGCACTCTCCACCCCTATCCCCCCCACGCCCCACCTCCCCTACTCCACCTCCACCCTACCTCCCCCCCCCCCCCTCTTCTACATCCCCTATCCTACCCTCCACCCTCCCTCACCTCCTCCCTCCCCCCTCTTCCGCTCTCTCCACTCCATCCACCTCCAACCCCCTCCACCCCCACCCCCCTCCACCCAACCCTCCCCCAGCGGCCGTTTCTCAGATGTTCCCAGCCTCGCACAGGGAGCCCCAAGAAATGCCAAGGATGACGAGATGCTGAGATACAGAGATAAGGAGAGGTGACACATATCTCAGAAATAGTTTGGGTGAATCTTTTTTTTTTTTTTTCTTTTTTTTTTTTTTTTAGTTTAGGTGTGTTTTTTTTTTTTTTTTTTTTTAGTTTAGGTTTTTTTTTTTTTTTTTTTTTTTTTTTTTTTTTTTGTATATTTGTCTCACGAACACATGTAGGTATGCGTGTGTGTGTGTGATTATGTAGTCAAACATCATATGGGGGATGGTATGTTTATTTTTATTACTGTCTTTGATTTTTTTTTTCTGTGTTTTGTGTGGGGGTTTGTGTTTGTATGGGTGTGTGTGTGTGTGGGGGGGTTTGTGTGTGTGTGTGTGTGTATGGTGTGTGTGTGTGTGTGTGTGTGTGTGGTGTGTGTGTGTGTGTTGTGCGCGCGAGGTGTGTGTGTGTTTCCCTTGTTCACATTCTTTATTGTTTTTTGTTTTTTATCGTTTCTTTTCCTTTCTCTGTCCTCCTTTTACCTCTCTCTCTCCTCCCTCCTCCATCTCTAGACACAGTTTCCCTTACTCCGTCTATTCCTTGCCTTCTCTCTTCCTCTCTTTTTCTTTCTCCCTTTCTTTCACACCAACATATGTACGTTTCGTGTGTATCTTTTAACTGCATTTTTCCTCACGTCTCTCCTCATCTCACTCCTCACCTCTTCACCTCTCTCTTCTCTTCTCT
>NW_020870856.1:0-7500 GCF_003789085.1 Penaeus vannamei
TTATTTACCACTTCGTTTATTTACCTTTTTCTCTTTTGCTTTCGCATTTTCCCCGCGATATACTCCCGAAGACGCTTGGACGTGGACGGCCTCCTGAACCTTCTTTCGAATATTAATCTCATGTTTACTACGTATTCCTTCCCTCCTGGCGTTGTCCCTCTCCCCCCCTCCCCCCCCTCTCCCCGGGCCTCCTCCATTCTCCATCCTCTTGAAATTCTAATAATACCGACATGCGTATGCGTTAAGCTTGCTCCTTCGTCGTTTCCATCCCATCCCGCTTCCTACCTTCGCTCCCTCGTTGCGCTGGCTATCTCTTGCTGTCTCTCTCTTTTCACTTCGCATTTCATTTCAACTTTTTTTCCCCTCCTTCCCCCATCTCTTTCTCTCTTTCTTTCTCTTTCTCTATCTCTATCTCTTCTCTCTATCTCTCTCTCTCTCTCTCTCGCTTTATCCCCATTCGCCTACTCTACCCCTCCCTCTTACCATCTCCTCCTTTTACTTCCTACTGCCTTTCCTCTCCTCTGTAACCTCCTCCTCCCTTCTCTTCCCATCTCTCGCTCCCTCTTCTATCCCCCGCGTCTCCCACCTCCCTCTCCCCTTCCCTCCCTGTCCCTCTCCCCTCTCCCCCCTCTCCCCCCCCCCCCTTACATCCCTTCCCCCCCCTTTATTCCCCTTCCCACGTCCTCTCCTCCCTCTCCCCTCGACACACACACACACACACACACACACACATAAACACACACACACACACACACACACACACACACACACACACACACACACACACAACACACACACACCACACACACACACACACACACACACACACACACACACACACACACACACACACACACACACTCCCTTCGGCACCGTCGGTGGTTCCTTGTTATCTCCCTCAGCTTGGGTGTCACGGCCTTCTCGGGCACCGCCCCCCCCCTCCCCCGTCTCCGTTCGTCCTCCCTCCACTTCGGTTCTCTCCCTCTCCCCCTTTTATCGGGCTTACTTCATTTCCCTTTCATCCCCCGACTCCGCTTGTCCTCGCTCCATTTCGGTTCTCTCCCTCCCCCCCTTTTATCAGGCTTACTTCATTTCCCTTCCGTCCCCCCAAGCCCCGTTCTCGTTCGTTATCGCTTCTCAATGTTTAGCTCGTTCCCTTCGTACCTGATTCGCCTCCAGACAAAAGAGGAATTATTCATAAATAAAAATAAAATGGACTTTATTCGTAAAATAAAATAATAATAAATGGACGGCCGCGGCACGAGAATAAAGACTCCTTCATCAGGCCCAACTTGACTATCACGGATCTCAGGTTCTAGGCTGTATTACCACGCGGCGCACGTGGGATTGCAAGAAAAGTGCAACAAAATACGACCACAATCATAAAACAAATACATATATACATATATATATACACATATATATACACACACACACACACACACACACACACACACACACACACACACACACACATATATATAATATATATATATATATATATATATATATATATATATATCTTACATATATACATATATATATCATACATACATATATATGTGTTTGTGTGTGCGTGCATGCGTGCGTGCGTGCGTGTGCATATATGTGCGCGCGTCTAATGCACTTCTAAATCTAAATATGGGGCACAGATCTAAAACCCTTTCCCAACGTCGCGACAGCACCCGGGCATCCGCAGAGGTCATGTCCCTCGAGGACGCCGCCGGGGCCCCGTCCCTTGTCTTCCTTCCCCCAGGGTGTCCTCCGGGGAAAGTCCTGCGGGATGGGGGGAAGGGGATGGAGGAAGAAGAAAAAACGAGAAAGAGAGGAAAGGGGCGGGGTGGAGGAGAAGGAGAGGGAGTGGAGGAGATGATGATAGGGGGATGGAAGTGAAGATGAAGGGGGGGGGAGGAGTGGGGTTAAAGAGAAGGAAAAAGAAGGAGAGTGAAGGAGTGGGGGAGGTGTAGTGGTGGAAAGGGAGGGACAGTGGAGGAGAGAATGGAGGAAGGAGGCAAGTGGAAGAGAAGGAAGGAAGGAGGTAAGTGGAGGAGAAGGGAGTACCGGAAGAGGAAGGAGATCACAAGAGAGAAAAGGGAAGAAGAGGAAGAGGAAGCGGAGGATCCCAAGAAAATGAAAGGAGGAGGAAAGATAGGTGGGCTGGGAGAGGGGGGAAAACCCCAGACCCCCCTCCCCATAGCAGAATGCAGAAGCTCCCCCGACGACCTTAACGCTACGAACTCTCGTCATAGAAGCGTGACCTTAATACGTGAGGCGAGAAGAGATGCTACGAAAGTTCAAGTCTGCCCTTGCCGGAGACCCAACCTCCGCCTCTACCTCCTCCTGCCCCTCCTGCCCCCTCCCTCTCTCCAGGTGCAACCTCAGCAACCCCCCCCCCCCCGCCCCTCCCAAACCGATCACCCTAGTTGCCTGTCTGTAGGTCTACCAATCTGCTTGCTTGATTGCTTACATTAATGTCTGTCTCTTTGTCTCTCTGTCTGCCAGCTTGCTTGCTTGTTTCCCTGCCTGCCTGCTTGCCTGTCAGTGTCTGTCTGTCGGTCTGTCTGCCAGCTTGCTTGCTTGTTTCCCTGCCTGCCTACTTGCCTGTCAGTGTCTGTCTGTCTATCTGTCTGTCTATCTGCCAGCCTGCCTTCGCGTCCGTCAGCCTACCCGCCCGCCCGCCCGCCCGCCCGCCCTCGCCGTGCCTGCTTGCATCATGCCCAAGAATCTCACCTCCAGCTTTCTCGCATTCCCTCTCGCGCCGCATCCTGCCCTGTCCCTCGCCCGACCCAGCTCCTTCGCTCCGTCGCTCCTTTCGCTCGTTCTCTTTCGCTCTTTCGCTCGCTCGCTCCGTCGCTCTTTCGCTCCTTCGCTCCGTCGCTCTTCGCTTCGCTCCGTCGCTTTTCGCTCTTTCACTCTTTCGCTCCTCGCTCCTTCGCTCCGTCGCTCTTTCGCTCCTTCGCTCCGTCGCTCTTTCGCTCGCTCCGGCGGCAGCACGGAACCGCTGCTCCATTACCCTCCAGAAGTCGCGCGCGCTGCTTGCTTGCTTGCTTTCTTTTCCTTCTTCCAATTCTGCTTTCTGTGGTCTCCTTTGCTTTCCTTTCCGCCTTCCCTCCCCCCCCCCCTTCCACCCCCTCCGCCGTCCGTATCCATTTTCACCTTCAATTCCTCTCCATTATCTACTCCTCCACTGACTTCCTCCCCTCCACGCCTGCGTACACCTTCACTCCACCCCCATCTTTTCATTCACCTACCCCTTTAACCATCTTTTTCCATTACCTCCCTCTTTCCCCATTTTTCCCTTCTGCCTCTTGTTTCTTCTCCTCCTTCTTGTTTCTCCTCCTCCATGTTCTCCCCCTTCTTCTATTACTACTACTTCTCCTCCCTCTCTTCCCCCTCCTCCTCTCCTCCCTTCTCCTCCTCTCTTCTCATCAACCCCTCCTCCTCCTCCCTACTCCTCCTTCTCCTCCCCCCCTTACTCCTCCCTTCTCCTCCTCCTCCCCCCCCTCCTCTATATTCTCCTCTCCGCTCCTCCTTCCCCCTCCTCCTCCTCCTCCCCCCTCTTCATCCTCCTCTCCCCTCCTTCCTTTCCAATCATTAGCGATTTCCAAGCTCGAGTATCACTTGAGCCCCGGAGGAGATGCCTCAATCCTTGCCCCCCCCCTACCGCCCCCCGCCCTCTCTCCACTCTCTCTGCATCACCGAGCCCCCCCCCCTTCCTCCTCCTCCTCCGCTCCCTTCCTCCACCCCACCCCTTGAGAGCATCCCGCCTCATCGTCTCGAAACAAACCTTCGTTATACGCAAGGGATCCTTTTTTTTTCACGCGTTTGTCGCACGGTGGCAAAGCGTCGTTACGTGTCGCGTTTCGAATTTCGTTCGTCTCAGTCGTTCTCCTTTCGTCTCGTTTTTTTGTTTCCGTTCCGTTCCGTTTTTCATTTCTCTTCTGTTATCTTTCCGTTCCGTTCCCTTATGTTTTCATTCTCTTCTCTTATCTTTCCATTCGTTTCCGTTCTCATTCTCTTCTGTTATCTTTTCCGTTCCATTTTCCGTTCTCTTTTCTCTCCGCCCATTCTGTTCCGTTCCCTGAACAAGTTCCCATCCGCCCCGTTCCCGTTCATCAATCCCGTTCCGTCCCGTTCCCATTTCCGTTCCTCTAAGGACCCCGAACTCTCCAGCCATCATCAATCACAACAAAAGCAAAACGAAAACCCAACAAAGCCAGAAAGCAAAGAGAAAGAGACGGAAGACGAAAATACGCACCGAATAACGAAAAAAACAAACACGGATCACAACAAACACGGATCACAACAAACACGGATAATAAGAGAAAGTGAAAGGCGACAGAATAAAAACAAAAAACAAAAAAAATAGGTGAGGTAAGCAAACAAGAAGACGCAAGGAGAGCGGAAATGGCGATGCTATCGATACCTCCTCTCCGACGCACGGCTTGCTCTTGCTAACAATCTAAAAAGAATGAGCTCCGTTAATCTCTCTCTCTCTCTCTCTCTCTCTCTCTCTCTCTCTCTCTCTGCTCTCTCTCTCTCTCTCTTCTCTCTCTCTCTCTCTCTCTCTCTCTCTCTCTCTCTCTCTCTCCTCTCTCTCTCTCTCTTCTCTCTCTCTCTCTCTCTCTCTCTCTCTCTCTCACTCTCTCACTCACTCACTCATCTCACTCTCTCTCTCTCTCTCTCTCTCTCTCTCTCTCTCTCTCTCTCTCTCTCTCTCTCTCTCTCTCTCTCTCTCTCTCTCTCTCTGTCTCTGTCAGTCTGTCAGTCTGTCAGTCAGTCTGTCTGTCTGTCTGTCTGTCTGTCTGTCTGTCTCTCTCTTGTCAACCTCTCTCTCCCTGTGTGCGTGTGTGTGTGTGTGTGTGTGTGTGTGTGTGTTGTGTGTGTGTGTGTGTGTGTGTGTGTGTGTGTGTGTGTGTGTGTGTGTGTGTGTGTGTGTGTGTGTGTGTTGTGGTGTGTGTGCGTGTGTGTGTGAGTGAGATAGTGAGTGAGTGAGTGAGTGAAGTGAGTGAGTGAGTGAGTGAGTGAGTGAGTGAGTGAGTGGGTGAGTGAGTGAGTGAGGAGTAAGAATAAATGATTCAGCCTCTTTTACTGCCCACCACCCAGGTATCTATCTTCCCCTCCTTTCTTCACCTCCTTAACTCTCTCTCTCTCTCTTCCTGCTACACCTCCTCACAGTTCCTACTTTTTCGATCCCTTTCCCAACCTTCCTTTCCTCCTTCCTCCTTCCCTCTCCTTTCTCACAGTCCTCCTTTCCGATCCCTCTCTTACCCTTCCTTCCTCCTCCTTTCTTCCCTCTCCTTTTCACAGTTCCTCCTTTCCGATCCTTCTCTTATCCTTCCTTTCCTCCTCCTTCCTTCTTTCCTTTCCTTTCTCACAGTTCCTCCTTTTCAATCCCTCTCTTATCCTTCCTTTTCCTCCTCCTTCCTTTCCTCTCCTCTCTCACAGTTCCTACTTTCCGATCCCTCTCTTATCCTTCCTTCCCTTCCTTCCTTTCCTCCTCCTTTCTCACAGTTCCTCCTTTCCGATCCCTCTCTCATCCTTCCTTCCTTCCTTCCCCTTCCTTCCCTCCTCCTTCCTCTTCCTTCCTTCCTTTCCTCCTCCTCCCTTCCTCTCCCTCCGTTCCTGAAGGGAGCTGACGCAGCAGATAACAGCCTCCGCTCCACCGTGCAACATCTATGGCGGGGCGAGTGCGACGGGCGAGCCGATAAGAGACGAGGTCGAACTTCCTCACGCGAGAGTGGGGCGGGGGGGGGGGAGGAGGGGAAGGAGGAGGGGGAGGGGAAGAGGAGGTAGGAAGAGGTGGAGGAGGAGGAGGAGTTGGAGGAGGAGGGAAAAGGAGGTGGGAAGAAGAGGAAGAGGAGGTAAGAGGAGGGGGAGGAGAGAGACGGAGGGAGAGAGGACGGAGGAAGGAGGGAGAGAGAGAGGAGGAGGAGGAAGAGGGAGAGAGAGGAGGAAGGAAGAATAGAAAAGAAGAAAAAAAGGACAAGGGAGGAGGAGAGCAGAAGGTAGTGTAACAGGAAGGAAAGATGTGTAAGACAGAAAGGGAGGAGGGTAAGAGGATACGAGTAGAGGAGACGAACAGAAGCGTAGGAGGAGAGTAGGGGGGAGGGAGGTAGGAGGACAAGAGCAAGGTAGAGGAAGAAGAGAGAAAGGAGGAGGAAGATAGAGAGGGAGGAGGAAGATAGAGAGAGAGGAGAAAGATACAAAGTTAGTGGGATGGCAGTTGGAAAAGGTGATGATAAGTAGAGAGGAGGAGGAGAGAAAAAGAGAGGGAGGGTAACATAAAGGGAAGGGGGAAGGGGGAAAGAAGGAAAAGGCAAAGAAAGATGCGAGTAACGGCAGAATGAAAATGCAATAAACAGGCCAATAAAGGCATACTGCAGAACCGATTAGTGTCAAACAGATAAACGGCAAATTGCGAAATGGTAATAGTAGCGAGGTTTGCAAATATATATTTTTTTTATGTCTTATCCCTGCATGACCATCCAAGAAACTGACTGTAAAATAAAGAATAAACAGCGATTGCAAACACGCCCTTCTAAAACAACCAAACATATAATTAAAACGACGAAATAACCTTAACAAAATCAAAAAAAATAAAAACGGTAAAACAACGAAATTACTTAACGAGAAAACAACGAACTGGCTTACAATTACGAAACTTGCAGATCTCACTTAACCGACAATTACAAAAAAGCAATCCCAAAAACAAGAGAAAAGCAAACCAACCAAACAGCCGCAGCCGACAACCCCAGAACAAAGCACACGGCAAAACCCTCGCCCGACGCGTGTTCGTGGATCGCAAATGGTGACATGGGACGCAACAGGCACGCGTGACAGGAACCGCGGTGACAAAGGGGCGCTGGCACGGTGGGCGGCGGCGCGGTGGGCGGCACGGCGATGCCCCCCCCCCCCCCTCCCGCCATGGGTGGCCAATACGGGCGCCACTCGGAACGGAGAGCTGGTGAGGATGAGCCGCGTCGTCGCTTGCGCACGCTCTCTCGCGGGTAATCATTCTAACTCAGTCGCTCACTTAACACACGCATGCATGGACTGTTGCAAGGACGCATGCACTCACTCTCACTTTTACAAACTGACTCTCTCTGTCTCTGTCTCTCTCTGTCTCTCTGTCTCTCACTGTCACTCTCTCTCTCTCTCTCTCTCTCTCTCTCTCTCTCTCTCTCTCTCTCTCTCTCTCTCTCTCTCTCACTCACTCTCTCACTCACTCTCTCACTCACTCTCACTCACTCACTCACTCTCTCTCACTCTCACTCACACTCACTCACTCACTCACTCACTCACTTCACTCACTCACTCACTCACTCACTCACTCACTCACTCACTCACTCACTCTCTCTCTCTCTCTCTCTCTCTCTCTCTCACAATCCTATCACATTGCATGGTAAGGTTAACAGTGGATGTGTGGGGGAGGGGGTGGCCCCATCCTTGACTCACACCCAGTCACGTGAGATCATCACCCCCCCCACCCCTATCCCG
>NW_020870856.1:22500-27500 GCF_003789085.1 Penaeus vannamei
TCTCTCTCTCTCTCTCTCTGTGTGTGTGTGTGTGTGTGTGTGTGTGTGTGTGTCTTTGTCCCAACTCCTTTTCTCATGTCTCTCTTCCACATATTCTTTGTTTTATTTTTCACCATATTCCTTCCCTTCCCTTACATTCCTCCCTTCTTTCCTCCCTCTTTCTCTCTTCCTCTCTCTCTAACTTTCCTTCTCCTCTTTTTCCCTTCCTCTCTTTCCTCTCTTCCTCTCTCTCTCTCCTTTCCCGCCCCCCCTCCCTTCTCTCTCTATCTATCTCCTCTCTTCTCTCTCTCCCTCTTCCTCTCTTCTCTCTCTCTCTCCTCTCACCTTCTTCTCTTCCTCCTCCTTCCTCCCCCTTCCTCTCTCTCTCTCTCTCTCTCTCTCTCTCTCTCTCTCTCGGCCCATAAATAAACAAACACCGAGCAGAGCATTATGGGTAATTTGTCACCATGAATAACGCCCTTGCATCTCGCTCGCTCTGCCATGCACAGAGAGCACTTTTGCATGATGATTTTTGTAATGTTATGGTCTCTGGACATGGAATATGGAGGGGGAGAGGGGAGGGAGGGGGTGGGAGATGGGAGGATGGGGGGTTAGGGGGTTTGGGTACGATGGGGAAGGTGTTGGGGGGGGGGGAGAAGGGAGGGGGTGGGAGAAGGAAGGATGGGGGTTTAGGGGTTTGGGGAGGATGGGGAAGGGGATTGGGGGGGAGGGGGGAAGAGGAGGGAGGGGAATGGGAGAAGGGAGGGAGGGGGTTTGGGTGAGGATGGGGAAGGGTGTAGGGGAGGGGGGGAATGAGATGGAGGGAGGGGTAGGGGGAGGGAAGGGGAAGCGGGATAGATGGGGGGAGGAAAGGGGAAGGAGGTTAGAGGGAGGGGTAGGGGGAAGGGGAATGAAAGGATGGAGGGGTGGGGGGAAGGAGGGGATGGGAGGGTAGAGAAGAGGGGAAGGGCAAACAAGGGGGGGGGGGGGAGATGGGAAAGGGGAGGGGGGGGGGAGGGAAAAAGCTGTTAACGGGGGAGGATGGAGCGAGTGGAGAAGGTGGAGAACTGAAGAAGAAAGGTGGGGAAGAAAAGAAGATGAAAAAGAAAAAGATTCTGTCACTGTAATTATCATATTAAGTATTATATCATCCAATTATCATAATCATTATCTTTATTGCTATTCACTGATATCATTCCTTTGTTGACCTGGTTCTCGCTTTGACCTCATTTCTCTAGATGGTCCGTTTTTGTTTATCGGTCTTCCTCTCTCTTCCTTTCCCTTGCTTCTATCTATTTCTATCTGTCTTTCTCCCTCCCTGTCTCTCTCTTTTTTTTCTCTGCCTGTCTATCTTTCTCTCTGTTTGTCTGTTAATCTCTCTCTTTGTCTCTCTTTCTCTCTGTCTGTCTGTTAATCTCTCTCTCTCTTTGTCTCTTTTTTCTCTGTCTGTTTGTCTCTCCCCCCCCCCCTCTCTCTCTCTCGGCTCTCCTCTTCTCCCTCTCTCTATCCTCCCTCTCCCCCCTCCCCCTTCCCCCTCCTACTCCCCTTTCCCCTCCCCTCTCCCCTCCCTCCCTCCCCTCCCTCCTCCTCCCCTTCCCCTTCCCCTCCATTCCCTCCTTTCTCTCTCTCTCTATCCACCTATCCATCTTGCAGTTTGCGGCCGAAGCGTGGTCAGCTGGAGTTACTTGATGCGACCGGACAGGCACAGCGCGTCGGGCGGTGTCGTGGTGGATGATAGTTCTTTGAAGAAAAAGAAGAAGAAGACGAAAGAAAGAAGAAAGAAAGAAAGAAAAGAAAGAAAGAAAAATGAAAGAAATAGACGCGAGAAGAAGAAGAAAAAATGTGGGAGGCGAGAGGCTTAGGAATAAGGGGAAGTACATGGAATATGACAGTTCTTGAAGAAAAGGAAGAAGAAGACGAAAGAAAAGAAGGAAAGAAAAAGAAAAGAAAAAGAAAGAAAGAAATGAAAGAAATAGACGAAGGAGAAGAAGAAAATGTGGGAGGCGAGAGTCTTAAGAATAAGGGGAAGTACATGGAATATGATAGTTCTTGAAGAATAAGAATAAGAATAAAGAAGAAAGAAAGAAGGAAAGAAAAAGAAAGAAAAGAAAATGAAAGAAATAGACGAAGAAGAAGAAGAAAAATGTGGGAGGCGAGAGTCTTAAGAATAAGGGGAAGTACATGGAATATAATAGTTCTTGAAGAAGACGAAGAAGAATGAAGTAGAAGAAAGAAAAGAAAGAAAAGAAGAGAAAGGAAAATAAATAGACGAAGAAGAAGAAGAAGAAAATGTGGATGGCGCGGAGAAGACGTGGGAGGCGAGAGTCTTACGAATGAGGGGAAGTACATGGAATAGCGATGATAGTTCTTGAAGAAAAAGAAGAAGAAGGAAGAAAGAAAAGAAAGAAAAGAAGAGAAAAAATAAATAGACGAAGAAGAAGAAGAAGAAAAATGTGGATGGCGCGGAGAAGACGTGGAGGCGAGAGTCTTACGATGAGGGAAAGTACATGGAATAGCGATGATAGTTCTTGAAAAAAAAGAAGAAGGAAGAAAGAAAGAAAGAAAAAAGAAAGATGATGATGATGAAGTAGGGGGTGGTGACGAGGAAAAAGAAGAAGAAAAAAATATATATATATATATATATATATATATATATATATATATATATATATATATATATATATATATATATATATATAATATATATATATATATATATATATATATATATATATATATATACACACACACCACACACACCACACACACACACACACACACACACACACACACATATATATATATTATAATATATATATATATATATATATATAATATATATATATATATATATATATATATATATATATAAGCAATGGTAATGATAATAACCGGACTTAAAATTTATAATGGTGAGCCAGACATAGTATGCTAGGCTATAAATAGACGACTAGTATGTATCTATGTATCTATTGCAAAAGCTGTCACGTTAATATTAGGATATTAAGTGGTATAAATGTTACATTCCTATCTATCAGTGCGTATCTATCATTTTTCCCCACCTATCTACCTTTCTGTTTGCTTTTTATATTTATCTATTTATGTTTATCCATCTTTCTATCTTCCCATCTATTATCTTATCAAAAGTATCATTATCATAATTATGGTCGTTATTCTTGCCCGCTATTAGACATATAAACAATAATAACAATAGCGAGTGTGTTATTTTCATCATAGTCACATAATCATCAATACAGTCATCATCATTGTCATTATAATTCTTGCATTTATGTTGATATTATCATTGTTCCAATTATCATCTTTCTAATCACCAGTGTTATAATTTATTTTCAATTATTATTTTGTTTCATTATTATCATTATTATTGTTATTGCTATTATCATCGTTATTGTTAATATCATTATTACTATCATTATTATTAATCATTATAATAATCATTTTCACCTCACCCAAAAAGATATGTTTTTTGGTAGCATTGGTTAGCTTGTTCGTTTTATTTTTGTTTGTGTGTTGTTTGTTTTTTTCGTTGGTTAGCACGAAAACTTGAAAAGTTATAGATATATCTTTATCACTTTCTTACCAGAGGAGTATGTTAGCCCGATATAGCTGCCACTGAATTTTTCTTCTACTACTATTACTACTACTATCGTTATCATTATTACTGTTATCATCATCATTATCATTATCATCAGTATTAATTTTGTTATGATTATCGTTGTTATTTTTATCATTATTATTGCGATTATCATTATCACTATCATCATTATCGTTTTTATTGTTTTTCATATTATTCACTATCATTTTCTTATTGCCATAATTGCATTTAATCACACTATTCTTATTGCCATAATTGCATTTAATCACATAATCGTTATTCTATTACCATTATTATCATTGATCTTATCATAATCATCACAACCAAAATAATTTTCATTGTTATTACTGGCATCACCATCATTATTGTTGTTGTTATTGTTATAATATCCATCCTTCCCTGAATAACACTAAAAGAGTTACTAATTCAGTCGATATATTTAGCCATAAGTCTTTTCCCTACGTAGTTATTTACAAAGTCAACATGTGCACTTAACACACTCGTAGGTACACGATGTTGCACATGATTTAGTGAATTCCTTTTCCCCATTTTTCTCTTTTGCATTCTCTTTCTTCTTCACCTGTCTTTATTACTCATTTATCTTCTTTTGTTCTTCCTACTTGTTCACCTTTTATTTCCTCTTCTCTTTCCCCGGTTTGTTTATATTTTCCTTTTCTACTAACATTCTTCTTCCTTTTCTCTCTCTCTCCCGTTCTCTTTCTCATACCTCCATCTTCCTTCCTCTCCCCTTTCCCTCCCTTCCCTTCTCTTCCTATCCACTCTCCATCCCTCCTTCTCACATCCCCGCCTATCCTCTATTCCCCTCTTCCCTCTCCCCACCTCCTCTCCTCTTCCCTTCTCCCTAGCCACCCCCTCTCCCTCTCTCCTTCTCCCTCCTCTTCCCCCTTTCTCCAATCCTCGCCCATTTCCCCTCTCCCTTCACCTCTCCTTCTCTTCTTTCTCCTTCTTTGCTTCACTCTCCCCTCTCTCTCTGCCCGTTTCTGTTTCTCAAATTTGTATTCAATATTTGGGAAAAAATTAAATGGTTGATGGAGCATATTATTATGTATTATATGTAAGTTTGTGTGTTTCTGTATTACAAGCTGCACGTTTATATGCCGTGTGTGTGTGTGTGTGTTTATGTGTGCGCGCGCGCGCGCGCGTGTGTGTGTGTGTGTGTGTGTGTGTGTGTGTGTGTGTGTGTCGTGCGTATGTGTGTGTGTGTTTAATTCTCTCTTTCTGTGCGTGTGTTTATGTGCGTGTATTTAGGTGTCTTTGCATGTGTGTGTACTTTACGTTATCCTCTATATTTATGTTTATAAAAGTGTATTCATTTACACGCATATCAAGGCCAATATCTGTGGCTTTATACATACATATATAACGTATGCTACACTATATCTAG
>NW_020870856.1:30000-32500 GCF_003789085.1 Penaeus vannamei
AAACTCATCACAGCGGACACGTGCAACGCACACTTTAAGCATACGATAAGATGGTATAACGTATACATATATACTGTACATCAATACATTCATACATATGTATGTGTGCGTTTGCGTGTGTTTGTGTTGGACATCACGAATTCTATGCTAAATGAAATATTCATTTGTGTAACGAGTACAATCTAGACTGAATAATAGATATCAATTTGTCAACAGTAGAGAGAAACAACGGGAGATAAAATCGAAAATATATTGAGGGAGAGAGGATAATAATTCTCACATATAAAGCATGCATACTGTAGGATATGTGTTTTTTATTTTCTTTTTTCTTTTTTTTATATGGCGTATCCCTTATATTCATCCTGATTTGTTTTTGTGAAATAGTTTAGTTGCATTTTTTTCTCATTTTATATAGATGGAACTTACCTGAAGACAGTACAGAAACGCGCGCAACACACACACTCACACACACAACACACAACACACACACACACACACACACACACACACACCACACACACCACACAACACCACAACACACATAACACACACGGGGCACAAACGCAACACACATGAACGCCAACGGATGGAAACTCAAACACATAAACACGCACACAAGAACACGCACACACACTTTGGCAAGGACGCAAGTAGTTGACAAACACACAAGGCCGAAAACGTATACAAAGACATACAGACAAACAAGCACACATACATAATCCTCTCCCTCACTATTATGATAATAACAGCACAGCAAAGTAGAAATAACGATAACGGTGATATGGTTGTAATTAATGATAATTATCATCGTCATCATGAAAATAACGAGATTGATAACAAATGTGATAATGAAAACAAGGGTGATAATGATAACGATAATTATAGTCATGATAATAATATAATAATGGAAGGATTATTGTAGTGATACATATACAATAATAAATAGTGAATGATACATATAAATTATAATGATGGTGACAATATTAATGATGATGAAAATGATAATGTTGACAATAATAATCATAATGATTATGATAATGGTAATGATAGCAAAAACAAATAATTATAATAATAACAGTAAAATCAATAATGAAAAATAGTAATAATGATGATAAGAATAACAATAATGCCAATAACAGTACAAAAAGAATAAAAATGATAATGATAATAATACCAACAAAACATAGCAACAAGAATAACAAAGGAAAATAAATCACAATAATAATAATAGAAGGAACAGCATGCGCGCCCAATAGCAAGTACAAAAAAGAATAAAAAATAATAATGATAAAAATAACCCAAGAAAAAACAATAGCAACAACAATAATAAAGGAAATAATCACAACAATAATAATAGCAGGAACAGCGTGCGCCGCTCCTTTGTCTTCCGCAACTCTCTTCCCTCGCTCGCAAGACTGGACAAGGTGTCAATTGCAAGCTGCAAGCCAGACCCTCTCTGCCGGCTGCAACAACGATTATTCAAGCGAAAGGAGAACCATATAGTGAACCCGAGCGAAGTACGTAGAAAAAAAGAAAAAAAAGGCAAAGCAATTTTTTATGGGATTCTCGCCTTTATTCGTAGATGGGTATAAGGGTCAGTTTTGTTTGTACGCTTTGTTCCTCCGGGCTGCCTGATAACATCTTTGAGTTTCCAGTTACGGAATTTGGTTGGCGAATTTTTGTCCTTGCTTTCCTCTCTCTTCTCTCTCTCGTCGTCTCTCGTCTTATCTCTCCTCTCTCTCTCTCTTCTCGTCTTCGTCCTTCTCTCTCTCTCTCTCCTCTCTCTCTCTTCTCTTCTCTCTCTCTCTCTCATCTCTCTCCTCTCGTCTTCCTCTCGTCTCTCTCTCTCTCTCTTCTCCTCTCTCTCTCTCTCTCTCTCTCTCTCTATGTTAATCTATCTATCTATCTACCTCACTCTCTGACTTTTTGTCTCTGGTCTGTACGTCATTCTATACCTGTCTATCCGCTGTCTGTGGCCTCTTATCCCGTCTGTTTGTGCGCCAGTGTTTGCCTTGTCTTGTCTGCCTATCTGTCCCTAGTCTGCCGTGTTTATCTGTCTGTCTGTTTCTCTTTCTCTTGTCTAGCTGTCAGTCTTTCCCTTTGTATTTCTGTCTCTGTCTGTCTCCGTCTGCCTCCCTGTCTCCTACCTGTCACTTTCCACTGTCTGACTGTTTTTCTATCCCTGTCTGCCTTTGTCTCTCTCTTGTATTTTGTATGTATCTGTCTGTATGTATGTACGTATGCCTGACTGTCTCCCTGTCTCTTTCAGTCTGTCTTCCTGCCTGTCGCCTTTCTTTATCTGTGTGTCTGTCTGTCATTCTGTCTCTCTCTGCCTGTCTGTCTGTCATTCTGTCTCTCTCTGCCTGTCTCGTCCCTTTGTCTGTCTGTCTGTCTACCTCCTTGTTTCCTGTTTGTCTGTCACTCTATCCGTCTGTTTTTCTATCGTCTGTCCTGTCTGTCTGTCTCTTGTCTAAACTGCCATTTTGTCTTGTTTCTAACT
>NW_020870856.1:37500-40492 GCF_003789085.1 Penaeus vannamei
TATCTATTTATCTATCATTATCTATATAATCATAGTTATTAATATCATCTATACATATACCTATGTATATAACTATATCCGCCAATCTATCTGTCTGCCGTCAATCATTTGAATCACCATTGATTGAAATAATTATTCTCATTATGACACACATGAGAGACAAATGTGAAAACAAGAAAGAGAAAAGAAAAGAAAAAGAGGGAAGAGAGGTAAGAGGGGAGGGAATAGATGGAAGGAAGTAACGGAAGAGAGGAAAGGGGTAAGAAAGGGAAGATAAGAAGAGAGGAAGGAATGAGAAAGTGAAAGAAGAAATTAAAGATTGAAAGAAATTACGAGAGAGAGGCAGAAAGAAAGAAATGAAAATGGAAGATAAGATGTAAGAGAATAATAGATAAAGGAAGGAAAGAGACAATGAAATAGCGGAGGAAAATAAGGAAAGAGAAGATAATCATAGAAGTGATGGAAATAAAAGGAAAATAAAAGATAGAAATGAATATCAAGAGAAAAGATAGAAAGGGAAAACAAATTAAAGGAACAAGAAGAGAAAGAAATAACGAAAAAAATAGAAGAAGGAAGGAAGAAAACAGGAAGGAAGGGGAGAATAGGATAGAAAAGAATGTTATTAAAAGAAGAAGGAGTTAAAGGAAAAAGGGCTTGTATGGAGTAAGGTGGAGGGGGGTGGGAGTGGGGGGGGGGGATTATAAGCCAGCCATCAATCATCGTGACACGCTCTGACCCTCTCTCTTCTGTTTGTCCTTGTGTTGATTTGTTTTGACACCTTCTTTGTGTGTGTTTCTATAAGGTTATTGTTGGTGCGACAGATAGCGGTTTCGTAAGCGATAATGATGGCATTGATATCGATAATTAGCTGGGGATGGAAATGTGCATAATGAATATGAAAATAATGATTGATATCTATGATAATAAAAAAAAGAGATGAAAAATGGTGCATATATGATGATTGCGAATAATGATGATGATAGTGATATCGACATTAAAAATAATATCAGAAATCATATATATAATATATAGTACATATATATATATATATATACTATATATATATATATATATATATATATACATATAATATATACTATATATATATATATATATATGTATATATATATATATATATATATTAAGTAATATATATTAATATGTACATATATAATACATTATGTATTTGACATATAGGTTCACACATACACACACACACGCATACGTATGTTTGTATATATATATATATACTATATATATATTATAATATATAAATATATATATATATATAGTATATAAGTATATCATATATATATATATATTATTATAATATATGTAATATATATAATATAATATATATATATATATAATATGTATATATATAGTGCATAAATATATTCTGACAGGGTTTTTTTTCCTATATATATATATATATATATATATATTAATATATATATATATATATATATATATATATAATTAATATTATATATTGTAATTAGTGTAATGATATGTATATATATACATATATATATATATATATATTATAAGTATATAATATTTATATATATATATATATATATATATATATAATATACATAATATATATATATATATATTATGCACACACACACCACACACACCCACAGCAACAAATGCATATAGTATATATAGTATATATATATAGTTATATATACATAGTATATATATATATATTATATAATATATATGTACAATTATTTTATATATATATACTATATACTATAGTATATATATGTTGTGTGTGTGTGTGTGTGTGGTGTGGTGTGTGTGTGTGTGTGTGTGTGTGTGTGTGTGTGTTGAGCCAGCACACATTATCCATCATCTATCTATCTATCTGTCTATCTATATAGATATATGTATAAATATATAACGATACGAATATACATACTGTACACCTGCATTTATATAGGTATAGGTAGATAAGTGATATATATAACATAGAATGGATAAGTAAACAGATATACAGGTAGGTATATAGATGTATACGTAACAAAAAAATATGCAAACAGCCATATAAATTAGAGATATTCTACACAACTCTTTATAATTTGAGTGCTTACTCTATTGTTTTTATACAACAAAACCAAATGAAGGTTTAAATCTTTATGTAAGCAAAACGTAGAGAACGAGTTTTTTTTTTATCATTTATCTCGCAGTTGATATGAAAGTTTTCCTGATCTAAAAGCAAAAAAAAAAAAAAAAATAAAAAAAAAAAAAAATAAATAAATAAAAATTGTTTGCACCAAAGAGACAAGCAAAAAGCGATGCCACGGACCCTGACACACCAAGGTAAAACGTGAATGGGAAATGGAATGGGGTATACATGTAGGATATACATATATACGTCCATGGCACTGCTTGGCCCTGTTTGCACCCGTCGTCGGTTCCTCGAGCGGCGGCGCCCGGGCTTCAGGAGCACCAACGGCACCCGCGCGCCACAGCCTAAGGGGATGAGCCGCTTCTCTCGCCGGGAAGTCGGGTTCGGGGCAGCAGGAGGCACGCGGGGCTCGAACCTCCGTCTTCGACACTCCGAGGCGGCGCTCTGACCACTGGGCTGCCGAGAAGAAAATAATAAAAAAGAAAAATAAAAAAAGAAAACCCGTGGGTGAGGGAACAACAACATTGGCAATGGCAATGATTTTGATAATGTTGATAATAATGATGAATGAAGTAGTATAGTAATTGTGTAGTGGTAGCAACAGTTTTAGTGATAAAGAACAAGTCAGTATCTGATGATTCTAAAGATGATATAGATGATAACAACAACGACGATAACATCACCAATTATATCAGCAACAGCAATAACGCAATCAGCCTCAGCAGCAGAAAACAGAGCATATAAAAAAACAAATGAAAAAAACAGAAAAAGAAAGAAAATGGGAAATAAAAAAGGAAAAAAAAAAAGAAAAAAAAAAAGAAAAGAAAAAGCAGGAAAATATGGAAAAAGCGA
>NW_020870856.1:42568-45068 GCF_003789085.1 Penaeus vannamei
CTTTTTGTTTCTCGCCCATCCTCTCCTTATGTTTTGAGCGACGCTGATATCTTTGATGGATACTCTCCTTTTAAAAAAAAGAAAGTAGAGAGAGAGAGAGATGAGAAGAAAGAGAGAGAGAACCTTTTCATTTATTAATGTTTATATTTCTTCTTTCCTTTCTTTTTTTGATTTTTGTTATTTTTTGTTGTGTCTTTTAATTTAAGCGTACATTGTCATCTCACTTGGTCAAACAAAGAAGTTGCTAGCATTGAAATGTTAAAGTATCTTTTTTTTTTTTTTTTTTTCGACGTGCGACAAAGCGCTCCCAGAATTTAGATTTCCTGTGGGAGCGTTTTAGTGTGTTCTTGCCTCCGAGATTTTAACCTTAAGCACTGAGGTTTTGTGGGTCAGTTTATTTATGCATTCTTCTCCCCCATATCTCTCTCTCTCTCCTCTCTTCTCTCTCTCTCTCCTCCTCTCTTTTCTCTCTCTCTCTCTCTCTTCTCTCTCTCTCTCTCTTCTCTCTCTCTCTCTCTCTCTCTCTCTCTCTCTCTCTCTCTCTCTCTCTCTCTCTCTATCTCTCTCTCTTCTCTCTCTCTTCTCTCTTCTTCTCTCTCTCTCTCTCTCTCTCTCCTCTCTCTCTCTCTCTCTCTCTCTCTCTCTCTCTCTCTCTCTCTCCCTCCTCTCTCCCCCTCTTCTCTCCCCCCTCTCTCCTCTCTCTCTCTCTCTCTCTCTCTCTCTCTCTCTCTCTCTCTCTCTCTCTCTCTCCTCTCTCTCTCTCTCTCTCTCTCTCTCCTCTCTCTCTCTCTCTCTCTCTCTCTCTCTCTCTCTCTCTCTCTCTCTCTCTCTCTCTCTCTCTCTCTCTCTCTCTCCTCTCTCTCTCGTCTCTCTCTCCTCTCTCTCTCTCTCTCTCTCTCTCTCTCTCTCCTCTCTCTCTCTCTCTCTCTCTCTCTCTCTCTCTCCCTCTCGCTCTCTTCTCTCTCTCTCTCTCTCTCTCTCTCTCTCCTCTCTCTCTCCTCCTCTCTCTCTCTCTCTCTCTCTCTCTCTCTCTCTCTCTCTCTCTCTCCCTCTCCTCCCTCCTCTATCCTCTATCTATCTATCTATCTAGCATCTCTTATTCTTCTCTCTCTCTCTCTCTCTCCTCTCTCTCTCTCTCTCTCTCTCTCTCTCTCTCTCTCTCTCTCTCTCTCTCTCTCTCTCTCTCTCTCTCTCTCTCTCTCTCTCTCTCTCAGTCTAACAATCTATCTCTCAGGTGTGCTTGCGAACGGTACCTCCTTGCTTTAGAGTAGTCAGGAGGCATACGCAAAACAGTGGACGGCAGCTTTAAAATTTATTCCGTTCAGACAGCCATGGAAATGAAAAAAGGAACAGACTTTGCTTTTCGGTGGTTACGACAGTTCACTGTACACTGGTCAAGGAATATATTCGTTGCCTTTTGTGTGTAGTGTGGTGTGTGGGTGGCTCTGTGTGTGTGTGTGGAGGGGGGGTGGATTGTGTGTGGGTGGCTGTGTGGTTGTGGGTGTTGTTGGAATGAATGAGATGAGATTGAGGTATTTTAAAGGCGATGTACGTATACTATTATATAGAAAGTGTGGGGTGTGTGAATATCAACGCACGTACAAGCCCTTGCAAACTTGTAGACATCTTAATAAGCGCATGGGTATAGATGAGAGAGAGAGAGGAGGGGGGGATGAAAGAAAGGGGAGGAGAGGGAGGGAGAAGAAAGAAGAAAGAAGAAAGAAGAAAGGGAAGGAGAGGGAGGAAGAAGAGAAAGAAAGGGAAGAAAATAGAGACAGTGAGTGAATGAAAGAGAGAAGAGAGAGAATTGGGGGGGAGAGAGAGAAGAAAAGGTGAAGAGAGAGAGAGGAAATAAAAAAAAATAGAAAGAAAGTTTCAAGTGTGTCACGTAGCAACAGGAACTTCCCCTGTCCCCTTCCCCCTCCTACTTCCACTACCCCCTCCCCCCAAAAAAAAGTGAGAAAAATAAAAACGAAGAGAAAAGTCTCCCCTCTCCCAAAGATGACGGGGCCACCAAGTAATATCAGCGGATATTGGTGTTTGGAAGGCTCTCTCACTTGTTTATGTATGTAGCGGCCCAACACCAGGGTACTTTATGCTTCTACTGGTATTTTTTAGGGCATAAAGTGTTTTCTTTTTTTTTTTACCTTTTTCTTGTGGGGAAGGAGGAAGCGGAAACGTTTGCTGCATATTCGGATGGAGAAACATTTATTCAACTGTTTCTTTAATGCATTTTTTTTCTTTTCTTTTCTTTTTTTATTTCTTATTTTCTTTTTTTATCGCGGAAGTCACATCCCATCCATGGCTTTCAACCTCTGACCTTCTTCAGGAGCGAGACGCCCTAATGGCCACACGCGGGAAGTGAAACTGGCATTCAGAGTCCGTAGACTTCGGCAAGGTTTTATGACACTTGACATGGCGTCCAACACGGGGGAATTTCGTACGGATTTTATTTTTTTCTTTTTTTTTTCAGTTTATTTTGAAAAGCATTGTGGTTTTG
>NW_020870856.1:50068-57568 GCF_003789085.1 Penaeus vannamei
AGCTATTGTGGGCGGTTAAGGTAATTATGCTTCCGCCGGGGGTCTTGGCGAAAGAGCCGAGAAAAGAGAAGATGCGACATTTCGATGGAGAGAGAGAGAGGAAGAAGAAGAAGAAGACGACGAAGAAGAAGAAGAGGAAGAGGAGGAGGAGAGAGAGAGAGAGAAGAAGAAGAAGAGAGAGAGAGAGAGAGAGAGAATGTATGTCTACGTATGTTTGTATGGGAGGGTGTACGTGTACGGTATGTGTATGTGTCTTTTATGTATAACCACCGCATCATCCATTATTATTATTCACGTAGTCATGTATAACCAAGTATATACTGCATATACACCCTTTCAGATTAGGATGGAAGAAAGGAAAGAATAGATGGAGAGAAAAAAATGAGGGTGGAAGGAAGGAAAGGGGAGGAGGGGTAGAGGGCGAGAGAGGGGGAGGGCATAAATAAGAGAGAGGTGGAGGAGAAGCAGGGAGCTGAGAAGAGAGAGGGCGATGAAAAGAGGAAGGAAATATAGGAAAATTAGGTAGGGAGACAGAAATAGGAGGAGAGAAAGAGGAGCTGGCAAAGAAGAGAGGGAAAGATGTAAGAGTCTAGGGTTGAAGAAGAGGGAAGGAGGGGGAGTAAGGAGACTAGGGGAAGAGAAAGAGAAATGAAAGAAAACGGGAAATAGGACAAAACAAATGGATAAAGAAGACAAGATAACGTATGTGAAAGGGAGCGAGACGGAGAAGGAGAAGGAAGACAGAGGAAAAGGAGACGTAGGAGAGAGGGAGAATTAGAAGAGTCCAAGAGAGAAGAATAGGCGGAAAAGGGGACGTGGAGAGAGAGAGAAAAGAGAGGGGAGAATCGGACGAGGGGAGAAGCCAGACGCGTAAAACACCTCGCCAGAAATTTCGTGTAAGTCCTGCTCCCCAAATGATGTAAATATTTCAGGCGACAAGGCGAGCTGAGGGCGCCGCACAATTTCTTTATTCGCTTTTATGCGAGCCTTAAAGCCGCGGGTTTGCATGTGTGTATTATCCGCCGCCGCCGCAGCTGTTGGTGTGGAGAGGTGGGGCTGGGGGGGGGAGGTTTAGAGGGGGGTGGGTGAAGGGGGATGGTGGAGGTTTAGAAGTGAGGCGGGATTTGGAGGCGAGTGGAGATGGGACGTGGAGAGGGGAGGGAAGAGGACGTGTGGAAGTTTAGAGATGGGGGGGGGAGGGAAGGGGTTGGATGGAGGTTTAGAGGCGGGATAGGGAGGGAAGTGGGCGGGTGGAAGTTTAGAGGTGGGATGTGGGAGGGAAGGGGGTGTGGAAGTTTAGAGGCGGGGAGGGGAGGGAAGGGGCGGATGGAGGTGGGAAGTAGGAGAGGGGAGGAGGGAGGGAAAGGCGGGGGTGGTGGAAGTAGGAGAGGGAGGAGGGAGGAAGGGTGGAGGTGGTGATTATTATTGTTGTTGTTGCTGTCTACTAACATTGCTTCTGTTACTACTACTAATGCGGCAGATGGTACTGGTACTGCCAATACTTCGTTATCAAGTTGTTTGAAATGGTCTGCAATTCTCACACGATAACCATGCCCATGCCAACCATTTATTGCTTATCCGAGAACTTGCGTATTGCGTTAGATTTCCCGCCGCATTTAGAGATAGTCCTAAGGCTTGACGTTGGTTGCTGCGCTCTCTCTCTCTTCTCTCTCTCTCTCTCTCTCTCTCTCTCTCTCTCTCTCTCTCTCTCTCTCTTTCTTTCTTTCTCTCTCTCTCTCTCTCTCTCTCTCTCTCTCTCTCTCTCTCTCTCTCTCTCTCTCTTTCTCTTCTTTCTTCTTTCTTTCTTTCTTTCTCTCTCTCTCTCTCTCTCTCTCTCTCTCTCTTCTCTCTCTCTCTCTCTCTCTCTCTCTCTCCCTCTCTCCCTCCCTCCCTCCCTCCCTCCCTCCCTCCCTCCCTCCCTCCCTCCCTCCCTCCCTCCCTCCCTCCCTCCCTCCCTGCCCAGAAAGTCCGTTCCTCCTAAAACTGTAAAGAAAAAGGAGAAGCGTGAAAAGTCCCTCTATCAGTTCTGGATTCTTTCTGAACCCACTTTTCTAGCTCCTCTCTCCTCATTCCGCTTATGAACTGCAGCTGGTAATATTAATTCCCCGACGACGTGGACACAGAGGTTCGAAAATTCTGCGCCCGCGTGTCCGGAATCCGCGAGCACCTCGGTCGACTCTCGCCTCTCGCCTCTCGCCTCTCGCCTCGCCTCTCGCCTCATTTGATGAATTGGTCGTTTGATAGGTCGTCAGTCTCTCGCCTTCCAGGGGAATTAGAGTTGGCTCTGCTGCAGCGCCGCGACGAATTTCCTGTAGCATTTTTTGTCTTTGCGATTTTTTAATATTGTTTCTGTCATGGTTGTCGGTGGTGCTGCGTTAATGTTTTCTGTTTAGGTTGATCGTTATTGTTGTTGTCATAATTTGTGTTAGCGATGTTGTTCCTTTTATTGCGATTGCTATCGTTATTCTTGTGATTTAGAAATGTCCGACGATTCTCTGCTATAGCCGCACCCCGCTACCATCATTTCTACAACGTTATTACAATTACAAATAAAATATAACTCGACACTGGAGGAAAATCCCCATACCTTGGTGAGCCTTAAACTGACCAACATTGCCTAGGACTATAGTATCAGTAAATGTTATAAATCTGTAGCTTTACCTTGTGGGGTTGTCTTCCAGTTGGACGCTCGTGTGTGCCGCCTCCGCTGTCTGTCGTGTTCATGGGAAGGATGAGACAACATCGTCTTTAATTATTATCCCTGTCTTACCTGGCGCTCTTTTAATACCGCTGACTTGATTCGCAGCAGTTTATTTAACTCCACTTAATTCGTTTCGGCCGACGGTGTGAGTCTTCAGGGCTGATGTTAGTTAATTTTCTGGGTGCTAGTGTCCCTGGTGGGCGTTGTGGTTATGCCATTGTATCTCTCATGGGCGTTACATTGCCACTTTCTTGAGAGAGTTAGGATGAAAAATTTTCCTTGTGGATCCTTCAGCTAGCGGTGGGTAGGCTAGGTAAGAAGGCCCAGCATTTTTTTCCTTGAGTGAATACGTACAAACTGCATTGGTTTCTAATTAGGGAATGTCTTTTTTTTCCAGTCATTTCTGCAGTCTGGTCTAATCTATGGGAAGTCCCAGGTGGTGCTGACCTCTAATTGCTATTGCCATTTAAAAAAGTGCAACTGTTTTATCCAGACTTTGCAATAAGATAATTTGCGTTTGCGTTTGGAAAGTATCCATCTAAGGGCCATGTTGTGTCACCAGGTCCCACTGCGTTTTTATATCTGTATTTTCATTACACCTGATAGATCATCTTCATAAGCAAATTATTTAAAGCAATTTTACATATTAATGTATTTATTCATATGTTTTTGTTCTGGTAACTCAGTTCCCCAAATCGGATAGTGATATGGTCACGGGCACCCGCGTTGTCTTTGTGGCTGATATAGTCTTTGTCATTTTCTACATTATTGATTATTGTATCCGTTATTGTTGGTTACTGATTAACATATCCGTTTTTAAACTACATTGGGTACTGCAACTGCTCCTTATCCCACTACTGCTTTTTCTACTATTAGTAATATTACTGTTATTACTACTGCCATTATTATTGTTCCTACAGCTGTTACTCCTGCTACTATTACTATTATTACTACTTAGATTTTCTACTGCGCTTACTACTAGTTCTATTTCTATCATTATAACGACGATTAGAAAAAAACTCTTCCTCCTCTTCTTCCCCTCCTCCCCTCCTCCCCTCCTTTCAGTCCTTTCATTTCTTCCATTCCTTCCCCTTCTCCCCCTCCTCCTCCCCTCCTCTCCATCTCCACCTCCGTCAGTTCTTCCCATTCCCCCTCTCCCTCTATTACCTTTCTTTCCACTTTCATTACTCTCTCCACTAAACGTTCCCTGACTATTGGCTATGTTGCAGCGAAGAGGAGAGTCATGTAACTGTACCGACTGCAAATGCAACTGTATCTGTAACTGGTTTGCAGAACGGAGATAAAAGTCAGGGTTTGATTTCGGGGTTCATAAAAAAGAGGGGTTTCCGCGATGGTTGGTGATGGATAGAATAGTCTGCGTGCACGTGAGCGTTTGTCTGTCTGCCCGTTTAACTCTGTGCACTAATGCATATGGGAATCTCCCGTACAAAACGTGGGCTGTTGTGTAAATGTATAAAGTAGTATGTTGTTTTTCTTCATATTATTGTTATTATTATTATTGTTGTTACTACTATTATTATTATTACTACTACTACTACTACTACTACTACTACTACTACTACTACTACTTCTACTATCTTCATCGTCATTATTATTTTTTATTATTATTATTATTATTGTTGTTATTATTATTATTATTATTATTATTATTATTATTATTATTATTATTAATATTATTTTATTACATTATTATTATTATTACATTATTATTATTATATCATCTTCATTATCTTCATCGCTTTGCCCATCATGATGATTATTATGGTTATCAGTTTTATTTCCATTTCTATTACATATCATCCTCATTATCACTAACAGCTACAGCTTGGTAAATTAATCGTCGCTTTAGGAGGTAAGAGATTCCAGCTAAAATGGACACGATCTCTTAATCAGAGTGAATGCATTTGACATTTCGGATGAGGTGCGGGTGGGGTGGGCGGCCGCCTCTGATGCAGAATGTATGGTGGCTTCAGTGCAGCTTCCAGTGGCTCCAGTGCTATCTTTGGTTACAGTGCAGTTCAAGGTGCATTTTGGAGCAGTGGTATTTCAGGTCCTGGGCTTTCCGAAGGGTTCAGATTCTTAAATTGGAAATACGCTTTGTTTTGTGTTGAGGAGGACAAGGTGGTGTGTGTGTGTGTGTGTGTGTGTGTGTGTGTGTGTGTGTGTGTGTGTGTGTGTGTGTGTGTGTGTGTGTGTGTGTGTGTGTGTGTGTGTGTGTGTACGCACGCTTGTATGTGTTTTCACGAGAGTGTACAATACTGGGAACTCCATTCCCACGGCCTTCTAGTGTGGAAAGCACAGAGTAAGCTAAGACAAGCCTGTTGGTTCTGTCACTTTGAACTTGACGGCGGCCCAAGTTACGGAGTGGCCATAAATGACACGTGAATTCAACTGGCTCGCTTAGACAGACCGCCATGGCCTATTGCGGTCGCGCTGGTCTCTCTGTGGTCTTATTTTGGTCTGTTATGGGCTTTCTGTGTTGCTTATCTCGGACTCTGTGATTGCTCTCTCTCACTCACTCACTCTCTCTCCTCCCACTGTACTCTCATCTCTATCTCCCTCTCTCTTCTCTTTTCCTCTCCCACTTTCCATCGTATGTGTGTGTTTTTTTGCGCGCCCGTTTGCGTGCGTCTGTGTGTGTATAGGGTATCTGCGTGTGCGTCCGCCTGTCGATCTTCTCGCTGTCTCTTCTCGTCCCTCTTTCCTTCAAAAATTGACGTCCCCCCCATCCCCCCCTCCTAAAAAGATATAAGGGAAAAAATCCTAATTTCTATGTAAGCACCGCACTGTCGCAGCCATCGCTCCCAACGAAGACGGCGAAATATGCAAATAAACCCCCGTCTGTTGGCGCATAATTCTCACGAGGGACATACCCAGCATGCGTCGGGGTGGGGGTGGGGGTGGGTGGGGGGGGTAGTGTGCGAAATGGGAAAAGAGAAGCAAAGGGATAAGAAACGAGGGGAGGGGAAAAGGAGGAGGAAAAGAGGGAGGGGTTTTGTGGCCTGCGAGGCGGCCCAAAGGAACAGGCCATTTGCGGGCGGACACACGCCACAACTGGACCAGCAGACCTCGGTACGCGTTTGGGCTGTCGATGGAAACGGGATGGGCGGGGGGAAAGGAAACGGGATGGGCGGGGGGGGGAAATGGGACAGTGGGGGATGGAAGGGGGGAAAACGAGAAGGGAAGGGAGAAGAATGATAAGAGAGAGAAGGAGAGAGAGAGAGAGTGGGAGAGGGAGAGGGAGAACGGGAATATATCCATCACATCTACATTCATATATACGACCATTTTGCCGTTCATATATACGACCATTTTGGCGTGCATTCGGATACAGATTTTGCACACCGTATACACCTATCTATACTGCGATGCGACATGTTATTCCCCAAATAACCCATCTCATGTCAGCCTCAGTCATTAATTTATTTAGCCTCCTATATCAGTCACATGTCATCTCGCATCAGTCTTAGTCATCTCACCGCCATTCTGAAATACTTCATCTCACCACCATTCTGAAATACTTCAGTCATTTCACATACTTTACATATCCATTAGTCATCTCGTTTCAGTCTCCGGTACGCATCTCACGGCATTCACGCATCTCATTCAGTCACGTCGCTTCAGTCTTAAGTACACATCTCACTTCCTCTACACATCTATTAGTCATCTCGTTTCGGTCTCCGGTACGCCTCTCACGTCCTCTTCACATCTATTAGTCACGTCGCCTCAGTCTTAAGTACACCAGTCATTGCCCATCAGTCAGAGTACTTTAAAGAGCGGCTTAAAGGGCGAGCGAGGCAGCGTGTCGGATCGACCCCCCCCCCCTCCCCCCCGAATGAGAGGATTTCGGTGTCCTTTATTTTGCAATGTGAAACGCGGCGGTACACCGTAGATTTTATTCCGGAGTACTGATACTATTTGATGGGAAGGGGGTAGGGAGTGTAGGGTCGGTGGGTTGATTTATTCTCGCTTCACAATTCGTATATATATTTTTTTTGTTATTTGTGGTGGTTATGTGTCATGTTTTAGCGTGTTTGTGTGATTGTTATCTATTTGTTTTGACTTGTTACTGCTGCCGGTACATGTAGTTAGCGTATGGAGTATCAGTTTTATTAGCAGTCATTATTATAGATATTCTTATTTTTATTGAAAATGGTAGTAACAGAAGTGGCGGTATTTTGTTCTCGTGATTATTATAGTTGTAGTTGTTTATAATCCTCTTATATATATATATATATATTTTTTTTTTTTTTTGCAATTAGCATCATCAACAATAATATCCTAAGTTTTATCACATACAGTTATCATTCGTATTTGAGTAAAAAAAAAAAAAAAAAAAATCGTTTGAGCTTGCTTTTGGGGGGAAGTCTGGAACCGAAATCTTGCCAAGCCTTCCAGGAATTCTCAAGTCAGTCGAAGAAAACGGCCGATTTTTCTGAAGCACATTTTTTTTTATGTGACTTATTTATGTGTATTTATGACTTATTCATTTTATTCGTTGATTTCTAAGTACTTTTTGTTTCTTTATTTGTTTCTTTATTTATATGTTGTTTTATTTCTTCCGTTTTTTATGTGACTTATTTATGTGTATTTATGACTTATTCATTTTATTCGTTGATTTCTAAGTACTTTTTGTTTCTTTATTTGTTTCTTTATTTATATGTTGTTTTATTTCTTCCGTTTTTTTATGTGACTTATTTATGTGTATTTATGACTTATTCATTTTATTCGTTGATTTCCAAGTACGTTTTGTTTTTTTATTTGTTTTCTTTATTTAT
>NW_020870856.1:62568-107568 GCF_003789085.1 Penaeus vannamei
TTATTATTATTATTATTATTAATATTATTTCATATTGATTATTATTATTCTTGCATTTTCGTTATATATTTTTTCTTCACTATTATTACTTTTTGTAGCATAGTAGCGGGACGATCAACTTCTTAGGGAGTTTTGCGTTCTTAAGATCATTTGGCTATTTTTACTTTTTCATTTTCTTTTTTTGAGTTTCTGGAAGTTCGAGTTTCTGGGAATTGTTTTGACTTTTTTTAAGAGAAGTTTTTTTTCTTTTTTCTTTTTTTCTTTTTTCTTTCTTTTTTGAGAATAGTGTTGATTTCTTTATTTCTCTTCTCTCTCACTTTTTCTTTTGCCCTTTATTCCTTTTCTCCCTTCCTCTCATGTCTCTTAACCAAGATGGAGAGGGACGTCACATCTCTCGTCTTTCTCCCTCTCCCATTCTCCGCCATTTTTCCGGAATTTTCCTTTGCCTTCCTTCCCTTATTCGGCAATAGAGGAGGTTGGTCTGTAAGAAGGAGGGGGGGGTAGGGGGGGCTAGGAAGGGCGTTTCACCTTATCTAGCCCTCCTTCACTCCCTTCCTTCGTCCCTCCTCCTCTTTGCTTCTCTTTTCCTCTCTCCCTTCACCTCCTCCCTTCTCTCCCCCCCCCCTCGCTCTTCACGCTCTGCACCTGTATGCTTTCCCTCCTCCCCTTCCCTCCCCCCCCTACCCCCTCTCTCCTCCCTTTGTTCATCCTCATCTCGCACCTCTTCTCTCGCTCCCCCTCTCCCCCTCCTCTCCCTCCCCCCTCTCAACTCTTGTCTCCTTCCCCCTCTCACCCTCTTGTCTCCTTCCCATCTCCCCCACCCCTCTCTCCCTCCCCCCCTCTCCCCACCACGCCGCTCCACCATTTTCGATTTCCGGATTCTGACGGCGAGTGTCATCGACTCCGGTTACCGAATCATCGTTGATTAGATCTGTTGCAAGCGTGTCTCTCAACATCTCCCCTCCCCCTCCCCTCCCCTCCTCCCCTCCTCCTCTCTCTCTCTACTTCCCTTTCCCTTACTTTCTCCTTCTCCTTCTTCTCCTTCTTCTTCCTTCAATATGTTTCCCCTATTTTCTCTCTTTCTCCCTCCCTTTTCCCTTTTACTCTCTCTCTTTTTCCCTCTTGTTATTTTCCTCATTCTGTTCTTTGGTTTTAATCTAATTATGTTATTATGTGACTGTTTTGTGGCTCCCTTGGTACCGCGTTTTTATTCTTCTTCTTCTTTCTTTC
The DNA here is from genome assembly GCF_003789085.1 of Penaeus vannamei. Classification (NCBI taxonomy): domain Eukaryota; kingdom Metazoa; phylum Arthropoda; class Malacostraca; order Decapoda; family Penaeidae; genus Penaeus; species Penaeus vannamei. Next base: position 63,799 of record NW_020870856.1, read on the forward strand.
TTTCTTTCTTTTTTTATCTTTATCTTCATTACCGTTATTATTAGTTTCTCCGATTCCTCCATTTCGTATTCTTTTTGCCGCATTCCCCCAGCTCCCCGTATTGGTCTTCTTTTTTCCACTCCGTCTTTATCGTCTTATTATTCCTCTTTCTTCGTATATGCCAGCTGCCTCTCCTTTTCCTCTCTTCGTTCGCCCCCCCCCACCCACCACTCTTCTCCTCATCCTCCTTCTCCTTTTCTTCCTCCTAAACTTCATCCTCATCTTTTTATTCCTACCACCTTCGCCTCCTCCTCCTCCTCCTCCCTCGTGTGTTCCTCCTCCACTTCCTCCTCCTCCTCCGCTCCCACTTGCGCCGTCGCCTCCTACTCCTCCTTCTCTCTGCCTCCTCTACCTCCTCCTCTCCTCCTGCTCTCTGCTGCTGCTTGCTCCTGCTGCTGCTGCTCCTCCTCCTCCTCCTCTCCCTCCTCCTCCTCCTCCTCCTCCTCCTCCTCCTCCTCCTCCTCCTCCTCCTCTCCTCCTCCTCCCAAGTATCGGCAGCGACGGCGCTCGACAGCCAGGCTACCTACTGTACCTTTCGCAGTGTCAATCTTGTTAGTGTATGCAAATCTTAAACGTCTTTCCCCGCGATATTGAAAACTTCGGCGGACCGAGAGGGAACAGTTCCAGGAAAGTTCTTTTTCCCCTCTTCTTCTTCCTCGTCTTCCTCCTCTTGTAGCTGTTTATAAATTTATCTAACGGTGCGGATTGTGATTTGGGGAAAGAGAGGGTCACTGGACATACATATACACTGTGTATATATATATGTATGCATACATGCAAATATACAGCCATGCATAACGTACATAACATATGTATATATTTATGTATTGAAGAGAGGAGAGAGAGAAGAGAGAGAGAGAGAGAGAGAGAGAGAGAGAGAGAGAGAGAGAGAGAGAGAGAGAGAGAGAGAGCGTAAAATAGGCCCCGGGCGAGACAGAGCGAGCGAGCGTGCACAGCCACTCACAACATATATAGAATTCTCTCAAGTACCTTCTTGTTTATAAATGTTTTAAGTTTATAAATGCTTTAAGCACGAGTGTAAACGTATCTTTATGAGAGGAGACGGAATGAGTTAAGTTTTAAAAGATTTTTTTTTTTTTTGGTTTAATTATGTAGACCGTAATAGCTTCGTTTCATGGAGTGGAGCCTATACACACACGGACATATGCACACACACACACACACACACACACACACACACACACACACACACACACACACACGCACACACACACACACACACACAGCACACACACACACACACACACACACACACACACACACACACACACACACACACACACACACACATCACACACGAGGCTTGATATATTATATATATATATATATATATATATATATATATATATATATATATATATATATATATATATATATATATATGTATGTATGTATGTATGTTTGTATGTACATGTGATTACAGATATATACACACACGTTTGTATGTCTAGCAACGAGGAATTATATAGTATTTATGTTCAAGTGTAAGGCGCAAAATATATTTTATTTGTTTATTGTAGGTGATATTTTAGATAGATCCTTATGCATGTGTAGGTAACTAGATGGAATAGTTTTAATTTGTTCAGCGCAAACATTTTGAACTCCTGTCAATATAGTGTCTCTACAAACATTGGTGATCATGAAAATTGTCAAAGTAGAGTGGACAAGAAGAAATATAATGGTAAACTGAGAAATAAAAAACAGACGAAAAAACAAAATTTACAAAACAGTAGACACGCGAGACTTTAGTATTCATGGAAAGAAAATAGAGAAAGATAGAGAGAACTAAAGAGAAATAGAATAAAGAAGAGGCGTGTGAAGAGCAAACAAGTAAAAAAAAAAAAACGTAGGGAGGAGAATTAAACGAGAGACATGTAAAGAGGAAACAAGAGAAAAAAAGGAACGAAGGAAGAGAATTAAACGGGAGACGAATAGGGAGAAAACATACGAAAAAAATGTCCTTTCAAAATCGACGAGTCCATTGGAAACCCATAAACATGTGTGACGCCGCAAAGTCCGTGTCACCGCCCCCCCCCCCCTCACAACTCCACCACACCACCCCGTTGATTGCGTCATCGGCTAAGATCTCCCGGCGCCGTTTTCTCTCCCGTTTTCTATGCCATCTTCCATTCTATTTTCCCTTTTCTCCTTCGCTATTTCTGTGTCTGCGTGTCTTTAGGGGGCCGTACGTTGCGCTTTTTTACGGCCCTTGCTGTTCGCCTTACGGACCTCGGAAGACTTGATTTGCATGGCCGGCACTTAATTCGGTGTCTCTTTGACGTTAATGGCATCGGGACCTTCGGGAATTAGGGGATTTAGGAGAGGAGGGAAAGAAGAAGGAAGGGAAAGGAGAAAGGGAGGGAAAGGAGAAGGGGAGGGAGGGGAGAAGGGAGGGAGGAGAAGGGAGGGAGGGGAAGGAGAAGGGAGGGAGGGAGGGGGAAGAATAGGGGGGAAGGAGGGAGAGAAGAAGGGGGGAGAACGGAAGCAAGAAGATGGAGGGGAGGAATGGGAATGGGAGAAAGGGCGGAAGAGGAGCATTGGAGGAAGGAAGAGGTTGGGAGGGAATGGAAGGGAAGGAAAGCGAAGTGAAAAAAGGGAAGGAGAGGGAAGAAAGGGGGGAGAAGGGAAAGAAGGGTACCAATTGAAGGAATGAGAGAAAAGGGAAAGGAAACCAGGGAAGATGGGGCAAAGAGAAGGGGCTGGAAGAGAAGGGAAAGGGAATATGAGGGAAGAAACGGAAACGAAGAAGGAAGAGGGATGGAGAAAAAGGGAGTAAAGGAAAAGGGAGACCAAGCATATCGACAAGATGCTCGAGTCACGTATTCACACAGGGGCGAGGGAGGGGGAAAGGGGCGTTTCCCTTATTACAGCGAGAGGACCTGATTGACCCTATCTCTCTCTCTCTTCTCTCTCTCTCTCTCTCTCTCTCTCTCTCTCTCTCTCTCTCTCTCTCTCTCTCTCTCTCTCTCTCTCTCTCTCTCTCTCTCTCTCTCTCTCTCTCTCCTCTTCTCTCTCTCTTTCTTTCTTACTTTTTTAGGGTAGATTATGACGCACAAACGGACTTAAATTTAGGCAGAGAAAGAGAGAAAAAATGAGAGAGAGAGAGAGAGAGAGAGAGAGAGAGAGAGAGGAGAGAGAGAGAGAGAGAGAGAGAGAGAGAGAGAGAGAAAAATGATGAAAATTAGACAAGATCAAGAAAAAAAGGAGAAGAGAGGCTAAGGGAGGGAAAAGGAGAGATAGAAAGAGGGGAGACCTCCGCTCATTCATTTACCTATTTACCTATTTACCTATTTATTTATTCATTGATTTACGCTTTCATGAGTTGCCAGAGACGGGGGCTTCTTGAGCGTGGAGATTTTCCCCTACTCCCCTCTCCCTCTTCCTTCTCCCCCCCCCCCCTACTGTCTCTGCTCCCCTACCTTCCTCACCCTTCCCGTCCTTTCCTTCTTTCCCCTCTCATTTTTCACCTCCTCCCATCCTTCTTCCCTTCCCTCTTTCTTTTTTTCTCCTCCCTCCCCTCCTCCTTCCCTCCTTCCTTCCCTTCCCCACCTTCTTCCTTCCTTCCCGCCTTCCCTCCTCCCTTCTCTTATCCCCTCCATCCTCCTTCCTCCCTTTCCCTCCACCCTCTCCTTCACTCCTACCTTCACCCCCCCTCTCCATCCTCCATCTCTGGTGGAGGGAGAGAGGGGAGAGGAAGAGAAGGGGGGGGGGGTTATGAAGTCGAGTTGTTGAGGGTTTTAAGGTTCGGAAACTTTTTTGAAAGGGGTTGGGGGGGGGGTAGGGGACGGGGCAGGGGATGCAGAATGAGAGGGAGTGCGGGAGGGGGAGGGATAGGAGTGAGGGGGGGGGGACGGCGTGGTTTGAGGGGTGGGAGTCAGGTTAGGGCTAAGGTGGGGAGCAAAAGGGGGTGGGGGTGGGGTGTGGGGATGCTGCGGCGGCCTCTGCGTTTTGGCCCAGAAACTTTGGGGGTTGTTAAAATTCAAAAACTCTCGCTGGTTAGGGATTTGGCTTTGTGGAAAAAATGTTTATGTTTTGGGATGTTTGTGTGTTAAGCCATGATGTTGGGAGATGGATCTTTTTCCATTTTCTCTCCGTTTTCTCTTCCTCTTTTTCTTTTTACATACACGCACAGATACACAGACGCATACGAACGCATATAGACAGACAGGAATTTATTTATATATATATATATATACATACATATATATATATATATATATATATATATATATATATATATATATATATATATACACACACACACACACACACACACACACACACACACACACACACACACACACACACACACACACACACACACACACACACACACACACACACACACACACACACATACACGCATATGCAAATACATATTCATACACATACATATGCAATATAAATTTAAATACCAGTATGTTTATATATGTATATATACTTATATTTATATTTATATTTATATTTATATTGCATATGTATATGTATTTACTCGCTTGTATGGATGTATATGCATTTACATGCAAATGTGTGCATATGTAGACATATATGTGTGTATAGGACCATGTGTATATGTGTATATATTTTTGTATACATACATGCACATACTTGTACATATGTGGACAAGATCTTAAGCAGGCGATCGTATTTTTATATCACCAGTTATTTTGAGCCTTCTGACGCCAGGCAAAATAAAGGGGGAACTACCAGATAAGTGTATGTACGTGAATATATATAGGCTATGTGTATAAATGCGTGTGTATGTACGTATGTATGTGCGGGTGGATATGAACGTGTGCATGCATGTGGGCCTATGTATGTATATGCATGTATGTATATCCATGTACATGCGTTGGTGTTGGTATAGGTAGGTCTAGCATGTATTGATGTACAAGAATAACGTACCATGTTGAATGTGGTGGGGAGTTGAGGTGCGTATATTGGAGGCAAGTGCACAGAGTGGGCGAGGGGGAACAGGGAACTGGGAAGGGAAGGAAGAAAGGAGAGAGTGTAAAGAAAGGAAGACGAGAGAGGAAGGGGAGAAGATAAGCGAGAAGAGGCGAGATGTGAAGGGGAGGATTCGAGAGTGGAAGGAAGAGGAGGAAGATAGAAAAGGAGGGAGAGTGGAGAGAATAAGTTGGCGGGATGTGAGATTGGAGAGAGAGAGAGAGAAGAAATAGATACTAAAAAAAGAATACCGAAAGAAAAAAAAAATCATAAAAGCGAATGATATACATTGAAAAGAAAAAGAAAAAAAGAAAACTGTGATATTGTACCAAGAAATGTCCCGATGCCTCAAAAACAGAAGGCATCAATATGCACGTCTACCGGGAATCCGTCCCGGTAAACAACCCGCCCCCCCCCATACCCCCCACCCCCCACCCAACCGTCCCAGGGAAGAAGGAATGTCTGTCCGTCATACTCTTCAACATATTGGCAGACATTCAGACATTTGTCTAGCCGTCGTTCGTGGATGACATATCGGAAAGTCTTCGATTAAATGCAGAGCGGAAGTTGAGATACGGTTTTTGGTTTCTTTGGCTTTTTTCCATTTTATTTAATTATGTTTTTGTTTATCGGCCGTTTGAAGTGATTGTTTAGAATACGAGATGGGGGGGAAGGAGAGCGAGAGTGAGGGAGAGGAGAAGGAGGAGGGAGGGAGGAGAAGGAGAGAGGGAGGGAGGGAAAGGAAGAGAAAGAGAGGGAAGGAGAAGAGAGGAGAGAGAAGCGAGAGAGAGAGAGAGAGAAGGAGAGAGAGAGAGAGAGAGAGAGAAGGAGAGAGAGAGAACGAGAGAGAGAGAGAGAGAGAGAAGAGAGAGGAGAGAGAGGGAGAGAGGGAGAGAGAGAGAGAGAGAGAGAAGAGAGAAGAGAGAGAGAGAGAGAGAGAGAGAGAGAGAGAGAGAAGAGAGAGAGGAGAGAGAGAGAGAGAGAGAGAGAGAAGGAGAGAGAGAGGGAGAGAGAGAGAGAGAGAGAGAGAGAGCTGGAGAGAGAGAGGAAGAGTTCCCTGTAACAAGCAGCACAATCCGACAATTCAGTTAACATCATGAAAATTGCAACACAAAAGTATATACCTTTGGCAGGAATATAAATGATGCGATCGTATCAACGCACACATAAAATAGATAGGTAAATAAAGAGAGAAGAAAAAAAGGAAAACGAAAAATGTGTGTGATTCTTTTCACTCTGTTTATACATGTGAACTGATACATAGATTCATTTTTATGCGTTATGTATATATTTACAAATAGTTCTTATGAAACAATACTGTTCATTGTTTGGGGGAGAGGGGAGGGGAGGGGGGAGGCCCACGTGATGACACAACCGCGTCGCAGCTGTTTTGTTGTTTGTTGAACATGTTATGGTGTTCTGCTGAACGTGTATTCAAAGGGCGTTTTTATTCTGTTTGCCAAGTTATTATTTTTAACAGACTGATCTATTTTTCCATTTGTATATACGTATATAGATAGATATGTAGACAGGTAAATAAATATGTATAAAGATAGAGATAGATAGATAGATAATGATATAGATGTAGATATATAGGCAGGTAGATAGAGAGAGACAGAGAAAAGAGACAAACACAAATGTATGCCTATGTAGGCTCATATATTTGCTTTCTTGGCCGTTTCCATTTTTATTAGTAATAGTATTTTTGTAACGGTGTCCTTTTATTTTTCACTATGTTTTTTTTTGTATTTAATTTATTACTCTCTCTCTCTCCTCACTCTTCCCTCCTCCCTCCACCCTCTTTCCTTCCCACCCTCTCTCTCCTCTCTCCCTCCCTCTCTGCCCCTCCCTTCTTTCCCCTTCCTCTCTCCCCATCCTCCAGCTCTCCATCCCTCCTCCTCTCTCCCTCTCTCCCTCCTCTTTCCTCCTCCTCCTCCCTCCCATTCTCCTCCCCTCTCTCCTTCCTCCTCCCTCCTCTCCTCCCTCTCTCCTCCTCCTCTCTCCCTCCCTCCATCCTTCCTCGATATGAGAGTCTTAACATTTCAGCAGATATCTTTAAAACTAAAAGTTGCGGCGTCCCTTTCATCCGCGGAAGTTTTGTATACATCAGTAAGAGCCCCGTAAGGTTATTGTGGAATTGGATGTCCGGTGTCTCATCCCCCCCTAACCCCCCCAGTTCCCCACTTTCCCCAACCCCCTTTCATTCCCCTCTTTGCCCTTCCCTTTCTCATCTCCTTTCTTCTGGTCCCTACTTTGACCTCTCCTCGTCCCCTTCCCCTCCTCTTTTCCCCTTTTGTGCTTACCGTGCCCTCATCTCTCCCCCTTCCCCTTCAACTCTTCACTTCTCCGTTCCTCCCTCTTCCTATACACCCCGTCTTGTTTCTTCTCTTTCGTCGTCTTCTCTTCTACCCCCACCCCCCTTTATATTTTTATCCTCCTCCTCCCCTTCCCCGCCTACCACCACTACCACCACCACCACCTCCTCCTCCTCCTCCTCCTCCTCCTCCTCCTCCTCCTCCTCCTCCTCCTCCTCCCACCCCCTCCCCCCACCACCACTACCTCCTCCCACCCCTCCTCCTCCTCCTCCTCCTCCTCCTCCTCCTCCTCCTCCTCCTCCTCCTCTCTCCTCCTCCTCCTCCCCCCACCCCACCCCCGCCCACCACCTCCTCCTCTTCAACCAATCTGGTCTTTTTCGTTTAAAGAGATGGAAGTGTTCCGTTGCGTAAAAAATGCGTAAAGCGTTCTTGTGCCTCTGTTGCGTATCTGGCTGAGAGCCTCTTTTAGGGGGGGGGTGAAGGAATGGTAGGAGGGGGGGTTAGGATGATGGGATTGTGGAAGGGTGGAGAGTAAGGGGGGAGGGTAGGGGTAGAGGCAGAGATAAGGGGATAGGGATAGGAACAGGGTAGAGTAGGGGTAAGGGTAGGGGAGAGGGGTAGGGGTGGGGTCCTCGTACTCCAGCTGAAATACCTGGTACTTTGATTAAGTGAAAGGGAGGGGAAAAGAGATGAAATGAAGAGGGAGAGTGGGAGGTGGAAGAGCGCTGGAGAAAATTTATTTTGTGGAAAGACGAGAGGGAGAGGAGGTGGGGTGGAGAGAATTAGAATGGAGGGGAAAATGGAGGAAATGAGAATGTGGAGAAGAAATGGAATAAAGAAAAGGAGAAAGAGGATAGAAAGGTGAGGATAAAGGAAGAAGACGAGAAGAAAGAGAGAGGTAAGGAGAGAATTAGAATGGAGGGGAAAATGGAGGAAATGAGAATGTGGAAGAAATGGAATAAAGAAAAGAAAGAGGATAAAAAGGTGAGGATAAAGGAAGTAAACGAGAAGAAGAGAGAGAAATTTTTCTGTGGAAAGACGAGATGGAGAGGAGGTAGGGTGGAGAGAATCAGAAGGAGGGGAAAATGGAGGAAATGAGAATGTGGAGAAGAAATGGAATAAAGAAAAGGAGAAAGAGGATGAGAAAAGGTGAGGATAAAGGAAGTAGACGAGAAGAAGAGAGAGAAAGCAAAAGACAAAGAGAGAGAGGAAAAAAAAATAAAGAGAAAGAAAAGTCGAATAGAGAGAAAAAGAGAGACAGATAAGAAAAAAAAAGAAAAGAAAACTGGAAAAAGCGGAAATCGCAAGGAAAGAGAGAAGAAGGAAAAGCCGGAGGAAAGAGGAGCTAAGAAACAGAATAAGAGAAGAGGAAAACAAGGGGACGAGGAGAGAGGGGAGCGGGACATCGGAAAGAATGCTCATAAGGTCTTTAGGTTTGGGGTTCAAGGGGACTTAAGGAGAGTTGGGTTGCATAGGGAATTAGAGGAGGAGGAGGAGGACGAAGGAGAGGAGGAGAGGGAGGAGGGAGGCGAAGGAGAGGAAAAGGAGGAGGAGGAGGAGGAGGGCGAAGGAGAGGAAAGGAGGAGGAGGAGGAGGACGAAAGGAGAGGAAGGAAGAGGAGGAAGGAGAGGAAAAGGAGGAGGAGGAGGAATGGAGAGGAAAAGGAAGAGGAGGAGGAGGAGGAAGGAGAGGAAAGGAGGAGAAGGAGAAGGAGAGAGAGGAGGCGGAGATCGAGATGAGAAGAGGAGGAGGACGAAGGAGCGGAAGAGGAGGAGGAAGAGAACGAAGGAGGGGAGGAGAAACAACGAGGAAGACGAGGAGAGGAGGGAAGAGGAGAAAATGAGGAAGGGATGAGGAAAGGAGGTGGAGAAAAAGAAGAAAAAAGAATACGAAGACAGTAACAGAACCGAGAGAGAGAGAGAGAGAGAGAGAGAGAGAGAGAGAAGAGAGAGAGAGAGAGAGAGAGAGAGAGAGAGAGAGAGAGAGAGAGAGGAGAGAGAGAGAGAAAGGAAAGCGATTCACGACCCACGACAACATCTCAGAATTTAGCAGAACACATTCTTTATCGTAGAAATAATAGATACAGAAAAAAACGACAAAAGAAAACACTAAAATTGAGTGGAGAAATATTCGTTCCATTCCGTGTATTGCTCTTCCATCGCGAGGACGAGACGACTCCCGCCCGCCTCCTGCCGACGACTCGATGGCGGCCGTGACTTAACGACCCGGAGGTGGGAATTATCCCTTCGGAACGAGGTCGTGCTTCTCTATCTATCTGTCTATATTATATATATATAATATATATATATATATATATATATATATATATATATATATATATAGATAGATAGATAGATAGTTAGATATACATGTACATATACAATTACATATACGTGCGCCTGTATTGTATAATATATATCACATATACATATACCAGTGACACATACTCAAAAATACACACACACACGTATACTTCTTTTAGGAAGTAAATATTGATGAAAAAAGACAAGTAAAGGTTGGAGACGGAATGCCAAAGAAATATGAAAAGGGAAGTGGGAGAAACAGGAGAGATGGTTGAGATGGAGGTAAAAGGAGAGATAGATCGATTGTTAGATAGATAGATAGAGAGTGAGCGAATAAGTGAGTGAGAGAGAGGAGAGAGAAGAGAGAGAGAGAGAGAGAGAGAGAGAGAAGAGAGAGAGAGAGAGAGAGAGAGAGAGAGAGAGAGAGAGAGAGAGAGAGAAGAGACGAAAAAGAAGAGACGTGTCAGGGGATGAATGTGATGGTGTCCCTGATAGACAGATGGATAGACAGAAGAAAGAGATAGAACGTTGGGACACAAGTACCTCAAATTTGAAGAAAGGACAATGAAAGGATAGTCGAAAGCGGGAAGAAAAAGGGAAGGAAGAAAAGAGAAAGAAAGAGAGACAGAGAGACAGAGAAGCTCGAAAGGCTCGAAGCCCGACAATTTATGAGGATCCGGCGGGTCACTGGGAACTTTCCATGAATAAGTTTTGACATTTTCGAGATGAGTTCGACTCTTAACGTGTCTTGAAAACTCTTTTTTCCCTCCGTTTTCCCTTTATTTTTTCCCTTACATCAGTTTGTTTAGAGGTGAGGGGGTAAGATGGGAGTGTATGAGTCTAAATATATGTATATATATATATATATATATATATATATATATATATATATATATATATATATATATATATATTATATATATTATTATATATATATATATATATATATACATATATATATATATATATATATATAATATATTATGTATTATAGTATATGGTGTATATATATATATATATTATATATTATATATTAATATATATATATACATACACATACACACATTGTGTGTGTGTAATTTGTATGTTTGTGAACGCGTGTGTGTGTTGTGTGTGTGTGTGTGTGTGTGTGTGTGTGTGGTGTGTGTGTGTGTGTGTGTGTGTGTGTGTGTGTGTGTGTGTGTGTGTGTGTGTGTGTGGTGTGTGTGGTGTGCACGTGTGCACGTGTGCTCGTGTGTGCATATATGAATGTGGGTGCGAGTATGAAAAAAGGAAAGGAAACGAAACAGACAAAGACACTGAGAGAGAGAGAGAGAGAGAGAGAGAAAGAAAGGGAGAGAGAGCGAGAGCGAGGCCCGCTGAGCTCATGGCATCGGATCCTGTGGATGGCCCTCTTGTGTACCGCTTCTTTCCCTCCCACATCGCCTCAGCTCCAGATAAAGAAGGGGCGAAGGGGAAACACGGCGATAACAGGGAATATGAGAAACGTAGACAGGAGAACATATACATACATATAAACAAGTGCATAAAGAACCAGACACAGGGAAACTGAAACGAAGGAAGGGGAAAGAGGAAGGTGAAGATAAGAGAAAGAGGGAGAAAGAGGAATAGGGATAGAGGTAGAGAGGGAGAAAGATTAAAGTTTGATCATGGGAAAATAAAACGAGAAATAGTTGGATGAAGGAAAGAAAAGGGATGAAACATAGAACAGGGAGAGAGAGAGATACATCAAGTAAGGGGAAACAGAGACTAAGAAAAAAAATAAGGAAAAAAAGAGAAAAATAGGAAGGAAGGAAGGAGAACAAGGGAAAGAAAGGAAAAAAGAGCGAAAGAGAGAGAGGGTGTGAAAAGAGAGTTTGGTAACAGATGAAAATTTCCGAGACGGAGGGAGAAGGTGGGAGCGAGAGAGAGAGCCAGGGAGATTGGAAGGAGCGAGGGAGAGAACCAGAGAGGTTGGTGAGGGAAGGAGCGAGGGAGAGAACCAGCGAAGATGGTGAGGGAAGGAGCGAGAGAGAGAGCCAGGGAGGGTGATGAGGGAAAGAGAGAGAGAGAAGAGAGAGCCAGGGAGGGTGGTGAGGGAAGGAGCGAGGGAGAGAAAGCGAAGATGGTGAGGGAAGGAGCGAGAGAGAGAGCCAGGGAGGTTGGAAGGAGCGAGGGAGAGAACCAGAGAGGTTGGTGAGGGAAGGAGCGAGGGAGAGCGCCAGGGAGGATTGAGGAAGGAGCGAGGGAGAGCGCCAGGGAGGATGGTGAGGGAAGGAGCGAGAGAGAGAGAGAGCGCCAGGGAGGATGGTGAGGGAAGGAGCGAGAGAGAGAGAGAGAGCCAGGGAGGGTGGTGAGGGAAGGAGCGAGGGAGAGAACCAGCGAAGATGGTGAGGGAAGGAGCGAGAGAGAGAGCCAGGGAGGTTGGAAGGAGCGAGGGAGAGAACCAGAGAGGTTGGTGAGGGAAGGAGCGAGAGAGAGAGAGCCAGGGAGGGCGGTCAGGACACAGGCGAAAACAAGTGCACCGAGATGTCGCGCTCTGATCAACGTACTTGATGCGTACACTGCTTCCTCTCACCTTGTTCATAAACATCCTGTCAGCGCCGCAACGCCACCTCGTCCACGCCGCCCACGGCTCTCTCTCTCGTTTCTTCGTTTCCTTTGCCCTTTTCTTCTCCCTTTTTATTCTACGTTTTTTTTCTTCTACTAAACCCAACGCCTCCCTGGTTGTCCAGCTCAGAGCCTTTTCTTTGTATAGTCCATCATCAACCCCCGTTTCTTCGTTGTAAGGACCGCACTGATGCCTAGATCTTCGTTGTGTAGCCCTCCACCAATGTCCATTTCCTCGTTGTACAGTTCCCCAGTGACACCCCATCTTTCGTTGCCCAATAATACTTCGCCAGTACCCAGTGCCTCGTTGTACAGTCCTTCGCCCCCCACCCCCACCTCACCCCAACAATAATACTTCACAGTACCCAGTGCCTCGTTGTACAGTCCTTCACCCCCCACCACAACCCCACCCCCCCCACCCAGTTCTTCGTCGTCCAGCTCCTCGGCGAAACCCATTTCTCCGCCGTGCCCCTCAGACCCGTCCTCGCGGGAGTTCGTTAGAGGCATTCAGTCATATTTGTCATGCGTCCGATGGTGACTGTCGTGCGAGTCAAGCGGGTGGTTATTTTCACGTGGGGGGGGGGGGGGGGCATTGGCACGCTGCTCGACGGCCAGGGGGAGCATGGCCGATCAAAGCGAAGACACCGTAATTGATCAACTTTGCGTACGTGATCGCTAGGGGGGTACGTACGCTGTATATATATTATGCGATGATTTACTCTTTTTTGGGGTTGTGCGTGCGTCTGTAGGGCAGGGTAAGTCCGCGTGTGATTCCGTTTGCATATAGATAGATAGTTGCCGGGTGGGTAGGGTGATGGACAGATGAGGGAGAGGGAGGGAGGAAGAAAGAAAGAAAGAAAGGAAGGAGGGAAGGGAGGGGAGGGGAGGGTGAAAGGAAGGGGGGAGATAGTCACACACACACACACACACAGCACACACACACACACACACACACACACACACACACCACACACACACACACACACACACACACAACACACACACACACACACACACACACACACACCCCACTGCGCACATCTTTCCCCTCGGCATATAATATAAACTCCGCGAACCCTCATTCATCGCAGTGTACTCTCATCAGTGTATTTCAATGCGTTCATGTATTTCAGTGTTTCAGCTCCCCCTTTCATGTTTCCCCGGAATTCAACTTTGAATGGCGTTCGTTCTTCACGGCGCGCGAGAGAATATACTTTAATGATGGTTTTAGGGCGAACGAGAGATTTTGCTTAATGAACTTCTATTGTATTGGGGGGGGATCGGGTTCTCTCTCTCTGCCTCGCGTAGTCTGTGTGCAATCATCTCATTCATCAGTTCGTTGGACTTGATTTCGTTTCTGTAACGTTAGTACCGTCATCGTGATCAATAATTATCATCATCATTATCATCATCACCATAACCATCACCTTTAACAGTATTTGTATAAGCATCACCACCACATCATCAATCATCATCATCATCATCATCATCATCAATAAATAAATCTTTCCCCTATCATTATCTCCGCTTTTGTCCTCCACCATCACATCCACCCTCCACCCCCCCCCCCCCCCATCCACATCACCCCTCCACATCCCACCCCCTCCCACCTCCACCCTCCACCCCTCCCCTCCCACCATCCACATCCCCCTCCTCCTCCTCCTCTCCTCCACCTCCTCCCCTCCTCTTCCTCTGCTCTTTCCGTCTACATGCATAATCATCGATCCAATAGACATTAAAGTTGAAGGATATCATCCTGAATTACAGTAAAATTAATGTTAAAGTAAAAGAAGATGATAAAAGTGTTTTTGATTTGAACAGTCTGTAAAAAGATAGAATAGCTAAAACAAGAAATCAAAGAGATATTTAATCAGAAATTGAAATTATGTATACTTGAAATTAAATTAAAGTTCTCCCTGAAATGACGTCTTCAACCGGGATATAGAAAACGGAGTGCATAAAACCGTAGCCTGGAAGGAGACGTGACGTATATGTAAACCTTGAATGGACTCCGGATGATTTTAAACCCGCGATTTCTTTCTCTCTTCTTTTCTCGGTTTCTTTCTCTCGCAATTTTAGAAAGAGAGGGGAAGGTGATGAGAGGGAAGGAGTGGGAGAGAAAGGGGCGTTGGGGAAAGGGGTTTTAGACTCCCGAAAGCGTGCCCCATATTCACAGCGGGTCCCCCATGACTTTACATACGCTGCGCCGAACCTATTGTTTGCAGAGCGCGAGAGGGAGAGAGAACGCGATTTCAACGGATGTCCAAGCTTTTGGGGAGTGATGTGCTCTTGTGCATATAGACACGCTGCGTTTGTCGCTGTGTCGAGTTCGGGATCATCCGCTGACTTCTATAGAACTTGCGATTATTTTTTTATAATCTATGTCTGTCTGTCTTCTCTCGTCTTCCTCTCTCGTTCACTCTTCTTCTTTTCTCTATTCTGCTACCGCTTCTGATTTTGCTTCTTTATTCACACACAGGGAGATTATTTCTTTTCTCTCTCTCTCTCTCTCTATCTACTCCTCTCTATCTATCTTATCTATCTATCTACTATCTAATGATATATCTATATAATCCTGTCATTCTATCTCTCTCCTCTCTCTCTCTCTCTCTCTCTCTCTCTCTCTCCCTCTCTCTCTCTCTCTCCTCTCTCTCTCTCTCTCATCATCTCTCAAACCTCTCTCCTCTCTTCTCTCTTTCTCCATTCTCTCGCCTCTCTTTCTCTCCCTTTCTCTCTATCTTTCTTTCTCTCATCTCTTTCTTCTACCTCCCTCTCTCCCTCCCTCTGCCTTCCCTCTCCCCCTCAGTGTAGAGCAGTGGTAACGTGCTGGGCTTGCAATCTTGCTGACCGGCGTTCGATCCTGCGCACTACCAGTGAATGGTAACCCCGGCCATTCCTTGCACACAGGCGGAAGATTTAGAAAGCAAATAAAACAGACAGTATGTCACAGCAAAGAATATCCGTTGTAACAATGGAATTGAAACTGAAGATCTTTAAATCTTTAGTCTTTAAATCTTTAAAAAAAATCTTAAATCTCTTCTCTCGTCTCTCTCTTCTCCTCTCTCGTCTCTCTCTCTCTCTATCTACTCTCTCTCTCTCTCTCTCTCTCTCTCTCTCTCTCTCTCTCTCTCACTCTCTCTCTCTCTCTATCACTCTCACTCTCACTCTTTCTCCCTCCCACCTCTCCTCATATCCATCCTCCCTGTCTCCCCCCACACGATCTCTATCTATCTCTGCTCTCCCCTCCATTCCTTCCCCCTCGCCTTCCCTTCCCTCCCCTCCCCTCCCCTCCTTTGCTTCCATTCATCCATCCATCCCACTATTTTTTTTCTTCTTTAAGAACACGGTGCATAAGCATAAGTGCATGAAAATAACAATAAGAGTATGGAAAAGGTGCCTCGGCAAGGGCCTGGCGGCACGATGTAACCCGGAAATCAATAGTGGAGAGAGAGAGAGAGAGAGAGAGAGAGAGAGAGAGAGAGAGAGAGAGAGAGAGAGAGAGAAGAGAAGAGAGAGAGAGAGGAGAGAAGAGAGAGAGAAGTGAGAAGAAGGAGAGAGAGAGAGAGAGAACTGGAAGAGAGGAAGAGAGAAGAGAGAGGAGAAGTGAAGAAGGAGAGAAGAGAGAAGAGAGAGGTGAGAAGTGGAGAAGAGAGAGAAGGAGGTGAGGAAGAGAGAGAGGGAAGAGAAGTGAAGATAGAGAAGTGAGAGAGAGAAAGTGGAGAAGGAAGGAAGAGAGAGAGGGAGGAGAGAGGTGGAAAGGAGAAGAGGTGAGGAGATGGAGAGAAGAGATATGTGGAAAGGGGAGAGAGAGGTAGAGGAGAGAGAGAGGTGAAGAAGGACAGAGAGAGAGATGTGGAGAGGTGGACAGGGAGAGGAAGAGAGGTGGAGATAGGAGAGAAAGGTAGATAGGGAGGTAGACGGGGAAAAGGAAGAGATATGGAGAGGAAAGGGGATATATATGGAGGAGAAAGGGAGAGAGAAAGCAAGCAAAGCAAACAAGAAATAAGAACGCGAGAAAGGACAAGCAGACTGCGAGAAAGAAAGATTGATAAAGATAGAACTAGGGTCAGATGACGAACAAGGAACCAAAGGCAAAACGAAAACAAATATAAGGGAAGATAGAAAGATCATAGCAGATGGGACGAGAGACAGACAGAGATAGAGAGTCCACCAATGTCGTCAGGTCATTCCGAAATTAGGCACCGTTACAACCGTAAGAGATTGTAAGTCGTAAGGAAGCGATACCGTTGCCAAAATGTCAGAAAAAGACGGGTTTTGTTATGTAGGCCTTGATTCTGAAATTTACAGGTTTTTTTTTTTTCAGTTATCACTAATATCATTATTGTTGTGTATTATCATTAATTATTATTATGTTATTATTTATTATTATTATTATTATTATTATTATTATTATTTCCATCATTATTATCATCATCATTATTATCAGCATCATCACTATTGTTATTGTTATATATCGTTTAGTTTCCAATTACTCTTTTTTTCGTTTTTGGTATAGTTGTTTAAACGAATGTGAAAACGTGTATTTTAACATTTTCGTGCATACCAGTAAATAAGTGTTGATAGCAATAATTGATATAAGTCTGTGCAAATTTTTCGGGTTGATAGTGAATACCTTTTTCGGGCCTGGGAAAAAACAGTTAAAGGAAGCCTTTTTGTTATTATTTCTCAGTTATCCGGATTGTGTTTTTGGAACTATTTTGTAATTGAGTCTTATAGAAAGGAGATGGGATTCCTTTTACCGGCGCCCCTTGAGTCTAAGGCCTTCTGAACGTAGATTGTATGAATGGATGTCATACGTTCGGTAATTACGGCGCGATTTCCGTGGTGATTGTAGAATACAGCAGCGGCGCTAGATACGAGAAGATTGTAGTTTCTGTTTTTTGCGGGAAAGGGTGTGTATGTCGGATACAGTTTTAATTCCAAGCGAGAAGATACAACTGCTGTATTCAACAAAAGGGTATAGAGCTCGTTTAGAATCGAGATGCAGTGTCAGACATGAGGAATTACAACAGTTGTATCCGCGAGTAGAATACAACTACAATACCTGTTAGAGAAAGATATTCATTGGTTAAGGTGTATAGAATACAGCTGCAGTACCAAACACGAGAAGATACAAAAGCTGTATCCGTAAGAAATCTTGTATGTAGTTCGTGTAGAGTACAACTACAGTACCTGATACGAGAAGTTATTCACAAGGTAGGGTTTAGAATACAACTACAGTACCAGACACGAGTCGATACAAAAGCTGTACAAGCGGGAAAGGTGGGGGGGGGTAGTGTAAGAGCCGCAAGTAAATGATTGATAGGGCACGTTTTCTGGTCATCCGGGGTATAATACATGGACCAGGTTATTTTAATATAAATGGCGTGTGGTTATTTATGTAACACCCTGCGTCCGTTCCAGTGTATAATGGATGGTAGGTAATTTGGTGTGTGTGTAACTACTGCAGTTATGTTTTTTTTTTTTTTTTTTTTTTTTTTTTTTTTTTTTTTTTTTTTTTTTTGGGGGGGGGGGGGGGTGTGTGTGCTAGTTGAATAAATGCGTAGTTTGTGGGTTGTTTTGTTTAATGGGTTTACAAGTTGTTGTTTTTTTTGTGTGTGTGAGGGGGGTGGGTGGGGAGTAAGTGTTCAGGGCGGTTTGTGTGTTACTAATGGTTCAAGTCAAGCGTTTGATGTTTTTGTATCCAGCGTTTTCTGTGTCAGCATTTGTCTGTATCTGCACATGAAATTGACAGTCGACCTATAACATTTTGATTTGGACAATACGATAATAGGGATAAAGAGATACGAGAGAGAGAGAGAGAGAGAGAGAGAGAGAGAGAGAGAGAGAGAGAGAGAGAGAGAGAGAGAGAGAGAGAGAGAGAGAAGAGAGAGAGAGAGAGAGAGAGAAGAGAAAGAAAGAAAGAAAAGAAAGAAAGAAAGAGAGTATTAAATAGTTGGGGTATGTCGGACGATGAGGAATGAGGATAGACTGTCAAGAGTATAAATCAGCTCTATAATACAACTACAGTAGCCAGTATCGATGCCAAAGCAACTTTATTACGCGCTAAGCAAAAAAGGTCAAATGCGCGGGTTAGGACGATGTGCAAGTCAATCACAATTCCCGTTTAAAGTCATCAAACGGGTTGATCGGTGTTGAGCTGTGTCGTGTAAAAAGGTGTGTGTGTGTGTGTGTGTGTGTGTGCTGTGTCTGTGTGTGTCTGTGTGTGTGTGTGTGTGTCTGTGTCTGTCTGTGTGATATGGGTGGATGGATGATGGATGGGCGGTGGATGGAGAAATATGAAAGAGAGAGAGAGAGAGAGAGAGAGAGAGGAGAGAGAGAGAGAGAGAGAGAGAGAGAGAGAGAGAGAGAGAGAAGAGAGAGAGAGAGAGAGATGAATGAAGGGAAGAAAGAAAAAAAAGTTTCCGTTTTTATTCTAGATCTCGGAGATTAGTCCCGTCTCGGAATCCCTTTTTATGAAAGATTCTTCACTCAATAGTTCCGAAATAAATATGTGGAAGAAAGAAAAAAAGAGAAACGAAACAGATATGAAGTTCGGCAAATCCTCCCCCTCCCCCGCCCCCCACCCCCTCTTCCTGTCCCACCACCCCCCTCAACTCGTGTCCCTACCTGTCTAGCCTACCAAGCCCCTCTAAACAGACATCCCCATCCCCACCTCTCCCCTTACCTACATACCCCATATCCCACCCACACCACAGCTTCCCAAGCAACACTCCAACACCTTATATATGTATATCTCATACTCCATATGCCCCCCCTTACCTATACACACTACAGTGCCCTCGCCCCTACCCACACGAAGAGGGAGAAAGAGAGAGAGAGATAGAGAGAGAGAGGGAGAGAGGGAGATGGGAGGGAAGGAGAAAGAGAATAAGAGAGAGAGAGAGAGAGAGAGAGAGAGAGAGAGAGAGGGTGAGGAGGGAAGGAGAAGGAGAATAAGAAGAGAGAGAGAGAGAGACAGTAAAAATACAAAAAATACTTTATACATTAAATACAATGGTAAGCAGGCAGCAGGCAGAGCAGGCCAGAGCAGGCTGATCCGCTAAGAAATGTCACCGGCGAGAGGGAGAAAGAGAGGGAGAGGGAGAGAGGGAGAGGGTGGGCTGCCTCGCTCTAATTAAGACTTCACTTTCAGAGGCGGTTTTGGGGCTGGCGTGGGGTGAGGTGGGGTGGGACTGAGGATGGGGGGCAAGGAGGGAATGGGATAGTGGGAGGGGAGAAGGGGTGGTGAGGGGGGGGGATCGTAGGGGAAAGAGGTAGGCGGTTGGGGTTGGGGTGGGAGGAAAGGGTAGGGAGAGGGTTAGGGGTGGGGGGAAGAGGGGGAGGGGAAAGGGAGTGAGGTTGGTTGAAAGTTGGGAGGCCGGGGTAGGTTGAAGAGGTTGGGTGTGGGGTGGAGGGGACGGTATAGTTTGTGGGTTATATGTTATATATGCGTGTGTGTGTGTTGTGTGCGTGCGTGAGTGAGTGTGTAAGTGTTTATTCAGGGATGCATGTTACAGGTGTAAAAAAATGTGTATAGTATTTAAGTGTGTATATACATTATATATATAGGGATATATGGATAGATGACTTGATATTATGTGCATATATACATAGTATACAATTTTCTTCTTCTTTTTCTTCTTTTTTCAATTTCAGTTTTCAGTCTTCTCCCATTTTCTTCCTCTCCCCCTCCCCTCCAAAACATCTGCTTACCTGTCTCTCCTTAATTAACTTCATGCTCTCCTTTGGTTAATTAAAGGCCTAGGAATCTCTTTGACCTCTGGAGAAATATACAGTCATTCACTTTTTTTTTCTTTCCTTTTTTGCTTTTCTTCTATCGTTTTCTTTATGATCGAACGAACCTCTGTTTATGAAATAATGAAAGGGAACTTGGAGAAGCAGTAGACAGGGCCACTTTCATTATCATCACAACCATCAATCATCATTACCATCACCATCATCATCATCATACCACTACTACTACTACTAATGCGATCATTATCATCACCACACCACCACCATCATCATCATCATCATCATCATCACCATCATCATCATCATCATCATCATCATACCCTCCTTATTTTCACTATTATTTCTGTTCTTTGTGGTGGCGGTTGCTTTTTATTGCTGTTTTTGTCTCATGACTATATGTTGATATCTTGGTGTTATAATGAATAATATAAATCTCCATGCCTTGTTTTCATATATGATTAAAGATTTTTTCTCTCTCTTTACAGGTACGTATAGCAAACAGAACGCAGATTTGTGTCGTGTGTGAGTACTGAATTTGAGGAGCAGAGGTTGTGGTGCCTTAAAATCGGATCGTATGGTATGGTTGTTGAATGATGTAATCGTACTGTGAGTTTTTTTTTTTTTTTTTTTGCCTGTCTGTATGTTTATGTGTGTATATTCTATGTCTTTCTATCTCTGTGTACCTTTTATTTATCTCTCTCTCTCTTTATGATGGTATATATATATATATATATATATATATATATATATATATATATATTATATTATATATATATATATATTATACTTTGTATATATATATATATATATATATATATATATATATATATATATATATATATATATATACATATATGTATATATACATACATATATACATACATATACATATATATATATAATTACACACACACACACACACACACACACAACACACACACACACACACACACACACACACACACAACATATATATATATATTATATATATATATATATATATATTATATGTGTGTGTGTGTGTGTTGTGTGTGTGTGTGTGTGTGTGTGTTTTGTGGTGTGTATATTACTATTTTTATTATCATTATGATTATTATTGATATTGCGATCTTCGCCATCCGTGTGATCATGATTATTATTATTGAGTTATCATCATCGTCACTAGAATTCCGAAGTTTACTGAACCTGTCAACACCATTATTACACAGCCGTGGCAACACCTGACGCCCGTTTGACACCTGTCAACATCTGAGACGTTCTTGTGACGCGTGGAAATCGTCTTCAGTTCCGTTGACTATTAAGAGAGAAAACGTAGAAGGAAAAAGTTGTGGTGTTCATTTTTTTCACTGGATGAATTTTGGATGAGTTTCAGTTCGTATTCTTGATCTCTTGTAGACTCATTTTCTCTCCTCTCTTTCCTTCTCTCTCTCTCTCACTCCTCTCTCTCTCTCTCTCTCTCTCTCTCTCTCTCTCTCTCTCTCTCTCTCTCTCTCTCTCTTCTCTCTCTCCTCTCTCTCTCTCTCTCTCTCTCTCTCTCTCTCTCTCTCTCTCTTCTCTCTCTCTCTCTCTCTCTCTCTCTCTCTCTCTCCTCTCTCTCCTCTCCCTCTCTCCTCTCCCTCTCCTCTCTCCCTCTCCCTCTCCTCTCTCTCTGCCTTCCTCTCCCTCTCCCTCTCTCCCTCTCTCCCCTCTCCCCTCTCCCTCTCTCCTCTCTCTCTATTAATCTATCCATCAGTGTTTCTGTCAATTATATATCAATTGGAAGATTAGTCTTCTCCCCACGATGACTGTCACCCTTCCTCTTTTGAGCACGTATCCCCCCCCCCATCCCCGCCGTCCCCCACCTACCCCTTAGCGTACTCCCAGATAAAAAAGGGGCGTTTGGGATGCCGCAGCATCCGTCATCGCCTGTGTGATAGAGATTACAGAGAGTGATAGATGACATGCAAATACCATTGATTTCCGCTTCTCTTACCTCGCGCTCGCAAGGTGCTTGGGAGGGGGAGAGAAGAGAAGGGGGGGGGGATAGGGAGGAGGGAATTGGAAGGGAGAGAAGGATAGAAAAGGATAGAGATGGGAGGAGCAGGAGAGAAAGAGTGGGAAGAGAGAAAATGCGAGATGAAAATAGGGTGACGAGGAGAGGGAGAGGGGCGAAATGGGACGAAGGGGGGAGAGAAGGGAGGCAAAGAAGAGTGGAATTGGAGGATAGGAGTAAGGGGAGGGAGAGAGAGAGAGAGTGAAATAAGCGAATGGGGAGGGGCCGTAGGGGAGGGCTGTGAGAGTGGTGGTGGGGGAGGGGGGGGATCGGCTGTATGTCTCGCTGTCGGTTCCGTCCTGTTGAACGCCTTCGAGGGGGATCAGACGCCGTGTGATTAAGTGCGAGAGGAGTGGAACGATGTAGATGGATTATGTCTTATTCCCCTCTTTCTCTGTTCATTTCCCCACTTTTGCTCCTTTAACCTCTTCCTCTGTTCCTTTCCCCTCTTCATCTGTTTATTTCTCCTCTTCATCTGTTCATTTCCCCTCTTCATCTTTTTCTTTCCCCTCTTCCTCTGTTCATTTCCCCTCTTCTCTTTTTCTTTCCCCTCTTCCTCTGTTCCTTTCCCCTCTTCCTCTGTTCCTTTCCACCTCTTTTTCTGTCCCTTTACCTTATTCCTCTGCTCCTTTTCCTCCATCTGTTCCTTTCCCCTTTCTATGTTCCTCTTTTCCTTTTCCCTCTTTTTCAATTCCTTTTCCCTATTCCTCTGTTTCTTTCCCCTCTTCTTCTGCTCCTTTCCTTTCTTCCTCTGCTTCTTTCCCATCATCTATCCCTTTCCATATTTACCTATTTCTTTCCCCTCTTATTCATCTCCTTTCCCTTTTTCTATGACTTTTCTCTCCTTTTCTCTTCCTTTCCTCTATTCCCCTCTTCTGCTCTTTTCTCTTGTTCTCTCTGTTCCTTTCCCTTCATACTGTTTATTTCCCTCATCTTTTGGTCCTCTTCCCTTCCATTCTATTCTTCTCGTCTTTGTTTTTGTTTTTCTTGTCGCCTCTTTCGTCTGTTTCCCTTTATTTACTGTTTCTCTTCTTCCATTCTATTCTTCTCGTCTTTGTTTTTGTTTTTCTACCTCTTTCTGTATTTTCTTTTCCCTTTTTCTTATTCCTGTCCTTTTTTGCGAAGCTCATTTTGATCATACCTTTTCTTCATCTACTTGGAGGGGAAGAAGGGAAGGGGAGAGAGAGAGGAAAAAAAGAGAGGAGGAGCAAAGGAAAATACAAAAATTCAGGAGAAAAAAAACAAGAAAAATGGACGATAAGAGAGAACACAGAGATAAAAGGGGGGGATGATAAGTGAAGAAGGAAGGAAACAAGAAGAAAGAGAGATGAGAAAGGAAGAGAAGAATGTTGTACAGAAAGAAGGGGAGAGAAAAATGGAGTTGATGGAAGAAGGGAAGAAGGGCAGATGAAAGAGAACACGAAGAAGGCGGGGGAGAGGAGAGGAGGAGGGGGAAGAGAAGGAGAACAATGTGAACAAGGAAGGGGAAAGAAAAAGAAGAGGGGAGAATGTAGGACGTAAAAGGAAAAACTAAAAAGGTAAGAGGAAGAAGAGAAGAAAAGAATGGAAAGGAAGGGGGAGAAGGAGGTGGAAGAGGAAAGAAGGGGAAGGAAGGTAGGATGAGAAAAGGAAGGAGGAGAAGAAAAAGGGAGAGGAGGAAGAAGGAGGGATAGAAGAAGAAGGCGAAGAAGAAAGAAAAGAACAAGGAAGGTGGATGAGAAGAGGGAGGACGAGAGAGAGGAGAGGAAGAAAAGGACAAAGAAGAAAAGGAAGAAGAAAGAGAAGGGAAGGAGGGGGGGGAGAGAGGAGGGAGATTAGACGCTGGTGATCGGAGCCAAGAGGACAGTCTGAGGCGAAGCTCATGAATAAAGAATTAGTAGATGTCGTTGGTCTCTCTCTCTCTCTCTCTCTCTCTCTCTCTCTCTCTCTCTCTCTCTCTCTTCTCCTCTCTCTCTCTCTCTCTCTCTCTCTCTCTCTCTCTCTCTCTCTCTCTCTTCATTCTCCTCTTCCTTCCCTTCCTCCCTTCCCTGTTCTCCGCTCCCGTCCCTTCTTCATTCTTCTCTTCCCTCCCTTCCTCTGTTGCTTCCCTCTCCTCCTTTCTCCTCTTTCCTCCTTTCCTCTCTTCATCCTTCTCTTTCTTCCCTCCCCTCTTTTCTCCTCATCCCTCCCCCCCTCCTCCCTCCCTTCACCTCCCCTCAGAGGCGGTGGCCCGGCTGATAGGATACCACCACCTTGGGCAGGGGGTGCGCCGTCTCAGGGGCTTTGGCCAAGATTATACGAAATCTATTTTGTAATTTATAGAAATGGCGGAGTGTTTTCCTCACCCCCCCCACCCCACCCCACCCTCTCCCCATCTCCGATAATAGAGACTGGGAGGTGGAGGGGAGGGGTGGGAGGGGGGGAGGGATAAGTTTTCTTTTGTATTGTTTTTGTTCTTGTTCTTTTTCGGCTGGGGATGGGGTGGGAATGAGGAGGGGGGGGGGCTTTATGTGTTGTTCTAGATGGGAGGTGGGTGTGGGAGCGGCTGGTTAGTAGGTGTACTGGGAATTTTTAATAATTTGTGTGACTTGTCTTCCTTGCATATATATATTTGCTCTAAAATTTGTAATTCCTTTGTTGTTGTTAGTTTCTTAAACTCACTCTCTCTCTCTCTCTCCTCCCTCCCTCCTTCTTTTCTCTCTTTTCTTTTCCTCCTCTCTCTCTCTCTCCTCTCTCTCTCTCTCTCTCTCTCTCTCTCTCTCTCTCTCTCTCTCTCTCTCTCTCTCTCTCTCTCTCTCTCTCTCTCTCTCTCTCTCTCTCTCTCTTCTCTCTCTCTCATTC
This sequence comes from Penaeus vannamei, assembly GCF_003789085.1. NCBI lineage: Eukaryota > Metazoa > Arthropoda > Malacostraca > Decapoda > Penaeidae > Penaeus > Penaeus vannamei. The sequence continues at coordinate 88,623 of NW_020870856.1, forward strand.
TTTCCTTTCCTCAAAACCGCCATCCTTCCGTATAACAACATTAAGCGCAGGCCGGGACTCGCCGAAATCATACATCCTGGAAGCGGTGAATCTAGAACACCGTCTTTAATAAACATCGTGTAGGAGGGCCGACGTCAGCGTTCAAAATTCTCTTTGTTCCCGTAATAGACTCATATCAGCTGTGGCTCCGCGTGTGCATTTTTTTTTTTTTTTTTTTATGTATATATATTTTTTCATTTAGGTATCCGTTTGTTTTGTAGGATGTTTGTCATGGATTAGGGTAAACGTAGGCTGGTTTGAAGCAAATGTAATATACCCAAGAGCAATATAGATGCGAACAAGCATGCATACGTGCACTCACGACGGCAGGTACGGACGCGCACACGCACGCACACGCACGCACACCACACACACACGCTCACACACACGCACTGTATCTCTCGAATGCGTGATATGGGGTTGTTTGTTCTTGTAATTCTCTCTCTCTCTCTCTCTCTCTCTCTCTCTCTCTCTCTCTCTCTCTCTCTCTTCTCTCTCTCTCTCTCTCTCTCTCTCTCCCTCCCTCCCTCATCTCTCTCTCTCTCTCTCTCTCTCTCTCTCTCTCTCTCTCGCTCTCTCTCTCTCTCTCTCTCTCTCTCCCTCTCTCTCCTCTCTCTCTCTCTCCTCTCTCTCCTCTCTCTCTCTTCTCTCTCTCTCTCTCTCTCCTCCCTCTCTCTCTCTCTCTCTCTCTCTCTCTCTCTCTCTCTCTCTCTCTCTCTCTCTCTCTCTCTCTCTCTCTCTCTCTCTCTCTCTCTCTCTCTCTCTCTCTCAGACAGACAGACAGACAGACAGCAGGCAGACCGACAGCGAGAGGGGAAACTCTCAGCCTCCGCCCCCGTGTGCGTGTGTGTCTGCCTGCCCGCTTCCCCGGGCGAGCGTCGTCCGCATTCGGCCTCTGATTCACGCCCTCGAAGGAGGAGGAGGCAGGAGGAAGGAGAAGAAGGAGGAGGAGGAAGAGAGGAGGAGGAGGAGAAGAAGGGAAGGAGGAGAAGAAGAAGAAGAAGAAAGAAGGAGAGGAGAAAGAAGAAGAGGAGGAAGAAGAAGAAGAAGGAGAAGAAGAAAGAAGAGAAGGAGAGGAGGAGGAGGAGGTCAGTCCCGCGCGCGGCATCAGTCAGCCCGAGCCCGTCCTGTATGCATAACGTGACCGAGCATTTAGCCAAGTTGTTCCTCGCGAGACTCGATCATCTCGCACAACACAGGAAGGCACTGGATGGCATCCTTCCGGGGTGGCACTGGCAGGGCGCTCCCGTGTATGATGTCTTGTGTTTAAGCGGCAGGGCGGAGGCGGGATGTATGCAGGCTGGAGGCGAGAATTCGGGTGATAGGAATAGAGAAGGGGAGAAGGAGAAGGGGAAGAAGAGGGAGAAGGGGGAAGAAGAGAGAGAAGAGAGAGAGAGAGAGAGAGAGAGAGAGAGAGAGAGAGAGAGAGAGAGAGGTTATTACTATTATTAACACATAACCTTCGTGTTTTCCTCATTGCTGAGAGGGTAGGTCATCGCGCGCCTTTTATCAGTGACATAATTTGTCAAGGAGCGAGGGCTGAAGAGCGTCTTTGTCTCTCGTCTTGCTGAATGACCGTCCCGAGTGTTTGGTTACGCTAATTTTGAGTTGTACGACACGAGTCTCTCTCTCTCTCTCTCTCTCTCTCTCTCTCTCTCTCTCTCTCTCTCTCTCTCTCTCTCTCTCTCTCTCTCTCTCTCTCTCTCCCTCTCCCTCCCTCCCTCCCTCTCTCCCTCTCCCTCCCTCCCTCCTCCTCTCCCTCCTCCCTCTCCCTCTCCCTCTCTCCTCTCTCCTCTCTCCCCCTCTCCCCTCTCCCCTCTCCCCCTCTCCCTCTCCCTCTCCCTCTCTCCCCCCTCTCCTCTCTCCCTCTCTCCCCCCTCTCCCTCTCTCCCCCTCTCCCCTCTCTCCCCTCTCCCTCTCTCCCCCTCTCCCCCTCCCTCCTTCCCTCTCTAGCACGCACGCATGCACACACTTACGCATATACACAATAGTATTAGGGAATAGGGGAGGGGAAACATGATAGTGATAATCACAATAATAATGATGATAATTATAGTTTTAGTAATGATAATGATGATGATCCTAATAATAATATTGATGATGATCCCAATAATAATAATAATAATAATTCAAACAATAATGATAATAGTATCAATGATGATTACAACGATAACAACAATAGCAGTGATAGTCGTGAATAAACAAATAAAACAACGAACGAAAAGCGCGCAGTCTGAGACGTGGGGGTGTTGGTGTGAGAGGGATAAATGTTTTCATTCTTTCTGTGAGAACCTCTTTACAAGAACTGTTTTCATTTCCGGTGCTGCACATAGTAAACAGGATTTGTGAGGACTCGTGGGGGCGGAGGTGAGGAGGGGGAGTTAGGGTAGGGTGGGGAGGGGGGAGGTGCGGGTGGGGGTGAAGTGGCAGGGGTGGGGATGAGGTGGATGTGGGGGTGAAGGTGGAGGCGGATGGTGGATGGGGGTAGTGGTGGAAGAGGAGGAGGAAGAAGAAGAAGAGTTGAAGGTGGAGGTTAAGATGATGGTGAAAGAGAAGGAGGAGATGGATGAGAAGAAAGAGGAGGAGGTGGAGTTGAAAATGGAGATGGAGTAGGAAGTAGAGGTAGATACAGGCCAGAGGGAAAAGAGACAAAGAAAAAGGAAGAAGAAGAGCAAGAGGAGTAGGTGGGTGGAGAAGAAAGAAGGAGGCAAAGAAGGAAAGAAGAAGAAAGCCGTGGAGAAGAAAGAAAGGAGGCAAAGAAGAAGAAGAGAAAAACGAGAACAAGAAGGAGGAGGAGAAGGAGGAGAGGAGTGGGAGATAAAGTCTGAGGAAGAAGGGGTGGAGCCAGGTGACGTCTTAATGGCTCCGCTCGAGATACCAACTTCTGCACGTGGCCGCCTTTTTTTCCGGGGTCCTCGCCTCTGGCCCGCTGCTGCTACGAGCTTTTCTTGTCCTGCGGCGGCTGGGACTTGTTTATCTCCCTCAGTAATATGTATTTATTTTTTTTCTCGTATTATCTCTGTTTTTTTGAATGTATATTGATGTCAGTATATATAGGTATGATATTTTATAAATGGGAATGTGTGTGTGTGTGTGTTGTGTGTGTATATATATATATATATATATATATTATATATATATATAATATATATATATATATATATATATATATATATAATATTGTGTATGTATGTATGTATTGTGTGTGTGTATATATATATATATATGTGTGTGTGTGTGTGTGTGTGTGTGTGTGTATGTGTATGTGTATGTGTGTGTATATGTATATATTATACACACACATATATATATATATATATATATATATATATATATATATTTATATATATCATATATTGTCAACAATGCTCGCAAGGCTGGATGGTTCCCTCTTTCGCACCTAGGGCAGTTGCTACCTTCTCTTCTGACACTTCTGCAGCCTAACCAAGCATAGACCGTCGCAGGAAATCGCTGCATAAAAGGACGTCAAGAGCAGACGCAGGCAGAACACGGTAGACAGAACGGCAGACAGACGACGGTCGCGCTCGTTACCGCTCCGCCCTCGGCACACTGGGCTCGGGTCTCTCGTGAAGTCTCACATCTACCTCCCTCAAAACCCTCCAGCAAAGACCCTTTTCATTCACCTGCTCTCAAGCCCAACCTCTTACTTTTACACACACACACACACACACACACACACACACACACACACACACACACACACACACACACACACACACACACACACACACACACAGTATGTGTATGTATATACACATATACGTATGTGTCTGATTATATAATTATAATAGACCTGATTACACAAATACTCGCAACATTTATCGGGGTTCCTCTTCTCCAAATGTAATCCGAGGGCCTCCTGTGCACCCCCCCCCCCCCGCGAGTCGCCCAGCTGATGAATGGCTGCTCGGAGAGGGCGGTGACAGACGCTGCTCTCTTGGTGCCACTTGGAAATAAACACGACACGCATTAGCTACTCTCTGCTCTCCTCACTCTTGTCCTCATAACTCTCATTAAATCTGTTATGACTATTATAAAATATTTAATTGCCGTTAACAGGTGCTAGTTATACACGCACGCACACGCACGTTTACGTAGGCGCACACACACACACACACACACACACACACACACACACACACACACACACACACACACACACACACACACACACACACACACACACACACACACACTAGATTGCTTGATTAATTGCCTGACTGATAGACAGTGAGATAGATGAATATAGATATCCATAGTTACACCAAAAGCAGATAGACAGACAGACACAGACAGATGGACAGATGCGCTCGATCTTCACGCAAATTGAATCAGTACGCGGCAGTAAGGTACAAAAGAAGATAGATAAAGAAAAGAAAAGAAAAATCTTCGAGTTGTCTCAGTTATTCCAACTCGTGTGTCCTCGAAGTCACCAAGTAGGTTGGTTTTAATTAAAGTTCCATTCGCATTTAAAGTGGATTGTTAAGTTGTTTTAGCGGGAGACGGTCTTGGTATAGATCAGGATGGGGTGGGGGGTGGGGGAGGGGTCGTTAGGTGTTGCTTTATAACCCCCTAAGCTCCCTTTTTTGTCATTGTGAACGATTTTCTATTTCTCTCTTCTCCTCTTCTCTCTCTTTCTCTCTTTTCCTCTCTCCCTCTCTCCCCCTCTTCTCTAGCTCTCTCTCCCCTTTTTTGCTTTATCTTTCGTCTTCGTAACTCCTTCTTCAGTCTAACCCCTCTCGTCCTCTCTCCTCTCCCTCCCCTCTCCTTCTCTTCCCTCCCCTCCTTTCTTCCCCTTCCCTCCCCTCCCTCCCTTCCCCCCCCTCCTTACCCTCCTTTCTTCCCCTCCTCCCCTCCTTTCTCCCCTTCCTCCCTCCTCTCCCCTCCCATCCTTTTCCCTCCCCTTCCCTCCCCATCCTTTCCCTCCCCTTCCCTCATTACACGCAGATCGATATTAAGATTCAAGTACATGATTGGACTCCACGATAACGAGCTAAAGAGGAGGCGATCGGCGATTGGCTAATGACCAATCAATTCGTTATCCCATTATCGTATTAGCTAATCGGCAGTTAGCGTCACCCCCCCCCCTCCTCCCGAGTTATCCGATCAGTTTTCGGTCGAGGTTGGGAACGCGGGGGTTGCTTTTTGGGGGTTATGCTTGAAGGGTATGCGCGAGAAGGCGTGGGGAGAGGGTAGGAGGGAGGGAGGAAGAAAGGAAGGGAGGGAGGGAGGAAGAAAGGAAGGGAGGGAGGGAGGAAGAAAGGAAGGAGGGGAGGGAGGGGAATGGAAAGGGGAAGAGAGCAAAGGTATGCGGGGAGAGGAAAAGAGGAAGGTAAAGGTGGGGGAGGAGGGAGGTAGGGGAATGGAAAGGGGAAGAGATGTGAGGAAGAGGAATAGGATTTGGGAAGGAAGGGAGGAGAGGGGATGGAGGAAGGGGTGGCGTGAGGTAGGAAGGGAATCAGAAGGGGGAGGGAGAGATAGGACAGACGCGTGTGAGAGAGAGAGAGAGAGAGAGAGAGAGAGAGGAGAGAGAGAGAGAGAGAGAGAGAGAGAGAGAGAGAGAGAGAGAGAGAGAGAGAGAGAGAGGGAATTTCTTTATTTGTCTTCCTCATCATGCCCCTAAGAATCAGGACCGCTCCCTCCATCAGCATCGACATCAGCAGTATTTCCCTCACGTAAACAGACGCTGGCGGGAGGGGGGGGGGAGACGACCAGCTGATAAGCAAGTTGTAACTCCAAGCTCGGCCTCTTGGTATCTTCCGGCTGCGAGCTGGTTTACCCCAAGTGGTCACTCGAGGACGACTTGAGTAGGCTTCAAGTCGAGTGCTCACCAAGATGTCACTCCTTGCGTTCGCCAGCTGGGAGGCCTGGGTAGCGTTCCCTCGGCTCTCCTCGTTTCCTCTCTGTTATTCTCCTTTTTCGCTCTTTCTTCGTCCTCTGTCACTCTCTCCTCTGCTTTTCCTCCCTCTTTGTCTTAATGCTCTTGCCTTTTTTTTTCTTCCGTGTCTTATTGTTCGTCTTGCACTTTTTTCTGTTTACCTCATTTTTCTTCGTCGTTGTTCTTTCTCTTTCTCTACGTCGTCTCGCGCTTCCTTCTCGGATTCCTCTTCCTCTTATGACGAAGTAACTGGTATTCGTTTGTCACTCCTCATGTTCTTAGTCTTCTTGCTTCTTGCACTTGCTCTTACTTCCTGCTCTTCCTCCTTTTCTTCTTTTCGTTTAAATCATGTCGTGAATCCTCTTACACTTCTTTCTCTCCTTCTACTGAGCTGATTATGTATCTTGTCCTCGCCCTTCTCTACCTCCTTGTTATCCCTCTTCTTCACTTCATCTTCTGTCTCCTATTCATCTCCCTTTTCCTCTCATTTCTCATGCTTGTTATCATTTCTCTCTCCTTGATCTCGCTCCGCCTACATCTTCCCGTTTGCTGCTTCTCATCACGCTCAAAAATTAATAATTACTGCGCACTGGTTTTAGCGTTTGTTACGAGGGAAAGCAGAGTAGAAACGGCTTCTCTTCCCTTTCGCGTTTTGGACTGGAGCATTTCCTTTATACGAATCCACGACCCACGAAGAGGAATTCAAGAGAGGGCCGGACTCCTTGTCAGCGCCGTAGTACTCCGCGGTGACGAGGACTAGTCTGTTCGTTCGTCATTATCCGGTCACATTATGGATTGTTCTTATCCATTGGTGTATATTTGGTGATATCACACACACACACACACAAGCACACAAGCACACACACACACACACACACACACACACACACACACACACACACACACACACACACACACACACACACACACACACACACACACACACACACACACACACACACACACACACACACACACACACACACACACACACACACACACACACACACGCACACACGACATGACAAACACACACTCTCACACGCCTTTTGCATTCATAACAACATGCATTCCCCCTCCCGTCGCGTTTATTATTAATCAAGAGCAGAGCCTCCCGAGAGAGAGTGGGAGAGGAGGCGAGAGAGAGAGAGAGAGGAAGAGTGAGAGAGACAGGAGAGAGGAAGAGCGGGAGAGAAGAGAGAGGGAAAGTACGAGAGGAGAAAGGGAAGAGTGGGAGTGTAGGAGAGAGGAAGAGTACGAGAGGAGAGAGAAAGAGAGAAAGAAAAAGAGAGAACGATGGAGCGAAAGAGGGAGAAACAGACAGACGAAAGATGGGTAATGCTCGACGCAGTTTAACGTTCATCTGATATGGGAATTTCGGAGAGTAAGCGCCGGACGGAGTTTCAGTGACAACCAGCCAATCAGAACGCTAACTAACTTTCCCCGAGTCGGTAACTGGATTGCGGAGCTGCATGTCCTGTCATGATGGATGCTTCTTGTTGATTAACTCATTTTGATTCGTCGGCGCGGGGGCGTCGCGTCGGTCCGCCCGCGCGCGTGCCTGCTTTAGTGCGGGATGAATAGGCCGAATACAAAAAAGAAATTGTGAAGTTTGTACACTCACTCACTCACTCACTCACTCACTCACTCACTCACTCACTCACTCACTCACACTCACTCACTCACTCACTCACTCACACTCACACACACACACACACACACACACACACACACACACACACACACACACACACACACACACACACACACACACACACACACACACACACACACACACACGTACATACTATATATATGTATATGAGATGTATATACTCCTGGGATGAATGCAGATACCGGTATATATGCATAATGCTGAATATATGCAGAGACAATGCAATATTGAAAGAGGAATATCCAATGTGTCGAAATGTCAACCAAAGTCTCCAGAATGAAGGCTCAAGTTTGGGGAGGTGGCGCTGCCACACACCCCCTCCCCCTCCACCACCAACCCCCCCACCCCCCCTCGGTTGCTGGAGGCTCGTGTTGATTGGCTTTAGGCCTTTGTTAAGGGCCTTGCTGATGACATGCGCCTTCTTCGGCCCCTTTTTTTTCTTTTCTTTTTTAAGTTCGCCTCGAAACTTTACAGCATTAATTATAACTTCCAGACGAGACCCATTAAGCTGTTTCTAGCGTCCCTCGTTCGTGGGGCTGCGAGAGAGGGAGAGGGAGACGAAGAGGAAGGGAAAGCGGGACGGAGAAGAAAGTGAAAATGGAGATGCAGATGGGGAAGAACAAGAAAAAATGAAAATGAAAAGTAGAACGACCTATAATAAGGGAGAGAGAGTGAGTGAGTGAGTATAATAACACTCATTATCACATACTTGTTTAGCTGGCACACCAGTCATTTTATTTTTATATTTATTAACCTCAGGTATTTTTCTCCAGACGTTTATTCTCAGAAAGAGGAGAGTTGAGAGTCTGAGAGGAGAGAGAGTGAGAGTGAGAGGAGAGGAGAGAGAGTGAGAGGAGAGAGGAGAGAAGAGAGAGAGAGAGAGAGAGAGAGAGAGAGAGAGAGAGAGAGAGAGAGAGGAGGAGAGGAGAGAGAGAGAGGGAATCTCAATGCGTTATTCACGACTTGATTAGAAAGTTTGGATCGAGTCCCGGCCGTGCAAAAGAGTTTCCGACCTTAGCCTGTCAACCGAGCGATGACGTACAGGCGCGGTCAAAAGTTCCCACATTTCAAATCCGGCTCCGGCGCTCACGTCGAGTGGCAAATCCTAGAACTATATCGATTAATGTCCGTGTCCCCATTTTATTGTTATTATTCCTTGCCTTTCCCCTCCGCATTTTACCAATCAAAGTGCGATCCTTAACGTAGAGACTGGGACTTGGATATCGCTGTTAGAGTTTGTTGTTGCGTTATGGGTGGGGTGGAGGGGGGGAAGTTCCGACCACAACGAAAGGTCAATTTAAAAGGAAAAGGGGGTTGGGGGTTGGGTGGGGGGGGGGGCAGGAACACCTCTTCCGTTTTTTGTGCGAATTTCGAATGCGTGATATCGGGGTGTTTGTTCTTGGAATGTTCTCTCTCCTCTCTCTCTCTCTCTCTCTCTCCTCTCTCTCTCTCTCTCCTCTCTCTCTCTCTCTCTCTCTTTCTCTCTCTCTCTCTCTCTCTCTCTCTCTCTTCTCTCTCTCTCTCTCTCTCTCTCTCTCTCTCTCTCTCTCTCTCTCTCTCTCTCTCTCTCTCTCTCTCTCTCTCTTTCTTTTTTCTTTCTTTGAGTCATTGCAGTTTCGTGGCGAGCTTGTTATTAACATTTTTAACGCGTATCGACATTTGATTTTTGCTCAGTTCAAGTCTTATGCGAATATTTATTGAATGATTAATTGATAGATATAGATAGATAGATAGATATAGGTAGGCTGAAAGAGAGATATAATTAGATCAAATAAACGTGGTTATATGGGGGTTGCGCCGACATTCGCGGGCGTGCAAGTTAGTGCAGAGTACCCGGGCGCCCATGCAACACAAAATGCCCATCCCACTCAGACATCGATATGGCTACAAAGTCGACTGTTTTCCTGTTTATTCTGTTACTCTCTGTACAGTTCCAAACGCCTTGGTCACACACGGCAAAGGAAGCCCCGGCTGACGGCGGAGGCGAAAGCGCCCTCACCAATTTCCCTCGAGAACCGACGTCTCTCCTGAAGGACCCACGAGTGTAAAGTAAACAAAGATGTGGGCGGTGGAGGAAAGGAGGTGGAGGGGTTGGGGTTGGGGGGAGGTCCTCTTATGCCGTCACGCGTGGAGGGGAACGGAGAGGGCGGGGGAGAGAGGAGGAGGAGGAGGGATAAGAAGAGGAGGAGGCGAATGGAGGGAGAGGGGGAGAAGAAATGGAGGAGGAGGAGCAGGGGAATACAAGGGGATGAAGAATAGGAGAATTAGAGGAAGGAGAGAGGCGAGAGGGAAAGATAGAAGTATAGGGAGAGGGAGAGGAGGAGGAGCAGCAGAAGGAGAGAGAGAGAGAGAGAGAAGAAGGTAAGAAAGAAGAAAGAGAGAGAGAGTGATGAGTGAGTATCATGTAGACAAAGAAGGCGTAGGTAGGGAAAAGGAGGAGAAAAAAGTAGAAGAAGAAGAAGCAGGATGAGATGAAGTAGGAGGCTGAGGGGAAGGGGGAGGGAGAGGAGTTGCATGAGAGGTCCGGAGCGTGCATGTGCGCTTCGGTTACTTGGCTCTGTTACTTGCTTGTTTTCCTCCGACGTCCAGCCCGCGGCCGCCCACCCAAGCCCGCCCACTTTGCTCTTGTGGCGGGTCTGCGCTTTCGCATTTAGTCTTTCGTTTTTGTTTTATATCGTGATATTTTTTTTTATTATCAATAGTTATCTTCCTCTGTTCTATAAGTGTGTATATATATGGTATATATGATGGTGTGTATATATATGGGTATAATGATGATAATATTATTGTTATTATTATTATTACTACTGTTGCTGCTACTACTGCTGATACTACCGCTTTTACTACTACTATTATTACTACTAATACTAATAATGATGATAACAGTGATAATGATGATAATAAAATTAATTATGATAATGATTGTAAATATGATAATAATTCGTCTACTGCCAGTACCAAGTTATTGATTATTTATTCGTCTATATGTTCGGTTCTCTCTTTGTTGACGTACTCAATGCTGCGTGTATTTCGTATGCTTTTGTTCTCAGTTAATAAGATTTATTTAGTATTATAACTTTTTTTGCTACCCGACACTTTAGCAATAATTTTGCAGTCGGACCTGAATGCACTGTTGATCCTTTGTCGTGTGCAAAATGACAGTTATTAATTTGATTTGTTACAAAGATATTTTTACCAGGGAATGACCACATGGCTCCCAATACCCCCCCTCCTCCCTTCCCGGTTCCCCCCCCCCCTACACTTTGTATTCGTCCTCTCCTGCCTTGGTCTCTCTCTCATGTTCCAATACGCCCTCTCGCTCGCTCTCTCTCATTCTCTCTCTCTCTCTCTCTCTCTCTCTCTCTCTCTCTCTCTCTCTCATCTCTCTCTCTCTCTCTCATCTCTCTCTCTCTCTCTCTCTCTCTCTCTCTCTCTCTCTCTCTCTCTCTCTCTCTCTCTCTCTCTCTCTCTCTCTCTCTCTCTCTCTCTCTCTCTCTCTCTCTCTCTCTCTCTCTCACCCTTTGTCACTCTCCCTTCCTCCCTCTCTACCTTTTGTCTTTTCTCCCTTTCTTCCAATGCTGTTCTCTTCCTCTCTCTACTTTCCTTCTTTGGTATTTATCAACCTGTGGTATTTATCAACCCCCTTCCTTCATTATTCTCATCGTGTTCTTCCTTTGTTTAATGTATTTTTTCTTCCTTTTTTGTTATGTTGATGTGTTTAGGTCGGAAAAGGATTTACCTTATAGGTAAGAGAAAGGAAAAAGAGGAAAGGGAGGAGGAGGGAAAGAAGGAAGAAAGAATTGAGGAGAAAGCAAAGAACAAATAGGTAGATAGAAGCAGGAAGAGGAAAGCTAGAGAGAGCTCTAGGTAGAAGTAGATATACAGGGAAAGGGATGAGAGGGAGGAAAGAGGAATCAAAAGAGGAGAAGAAAGAAACAAAGATAAATGAACATGGCAGAAGCAGAATAAGAAAACACATAAAGAAAAACTGTTGAATAAGCAGCGCTTGAGGCTGTTGCTCTCAGCAGTACGACCCCCCTGGTGATGCTGACTCGCCACAACCCTTTGTACGATCCATCATACTGTCAGAATGTTGTCAGACGCTTTGCCCTGACAACCAGCTGCCCACTCCACTTCCTGCCAACATGCCCAGACCACCGAGCTATCTACCCAACCTCCGGGTGAGCCGTTACTCATACTCATCCGTGTGACTCAGCCACTCATCTGGCCGTCACTTGCCCACCGTTCCCGACCAGCCTTGAGACAAAGCTATATTTCCTGCCTCTCTGTTTGCCACTTACCCTGCCACTTGGCTTGAGACAAAGCTATATTTCCTGCCTCTCTGTTTGCCACTTACCCTGCACTTGCCTTGAGACAAAGCTATATTTCCTGCCTCTCTGTTTGCCACTTACCCTGCCACTTGCCTGAGACAAGCTATATCCTGCCTCTCTGTTTGCCACTTACCCTGCCACTTGCCTTGAGACAAAGCTATATTTCCTGCCTCTCTGTTTGCCACTTACCCTGCCACTTGGCTTGAGACAAAGCTATATTTCCTGCCTCTCTGTTTGCCACTTACCCTGCCACTTGGCTTGTGGGACGTCCAAGGGGCAGGGTATCCGACCGTTTTTCCTTTTGCTCCCTTAAGGTTCATAGCACCCGCGGCTATTTGCGTGACTCTTGGAAGTAATAATAGCGAGAATGAGAGCAATTACGAGAATTATATCATTTGTATTACCATTAATGCTGCTTGTAATGGCAAATTAGGAATAATTGTAAACGGATGAAAGGAAAGAAATTGCGTGTGTAAGAGTCCCTAAATATATGTATATTAGACATCCTTGTACGAATGTGTGTATGTCTGTATTTGCATGAGTTTTGGAGTGAAACCTCCCGTCATTACTTAAAAGGAGTCAGGAGTAAAGACAAAAGGCGCAGAAGAGGAGAAAGAAGGAAAGAAAGAAAAAAAAAGAGAGGGCGGAGATAAGAAAGCTCATATTCGCGGAGATGCGGCGAGGGCTTGCCTGTTTGGGCCACTTATCCCTGCCATGAGAGGCGTCCATAGTACACACCTGAGTGCCTCTTGACCTTACCCCCCCCCCCCTCCCCCCCTCCCCTCGCCCCTTACCTTTCCCCTTCTCTTTCCCCTCCACACTCCTTGCCCTTACCCTCACTCCCTCCCCTCTCCGTCGTTCCTGCCACTCACCTTCCCTCTTCATTTTCCTTACTCTCTCCACTGCCTCCTCCCTCCTTCCCTCCTTGTCTCCCCTCACCCTGGTCCCCGTCGCCTTTTCTCGTCCTCTCTCCCTTTTTCCCCAATTCAGTCTTTTTGCCTTTTTCTTCCTTTTCTTCCTCTTCCTCCTCCCGTTCCTTCTTTCCCCTCATCCCTCCCCCTCATTATCTGTGTCTTCCCTGACTCTCTCCTCCCCCCCCTCCTCCGTCCCCTTGCACCCTGAGCCGTCGGCCCTGATTTTCTCCTCTCTCGGGAAGGCTGCGGTGGGCGCGCGAGGGGCAAAGTGGGCGTTCTTTCTTCTTTTTTTCTTCTTCTGCCTCTCTCTTCTCTTCTCTCTCTCTCTCCTCTTTCTCTTTCTCTCTTTCTTCTTCTCTCTCTTTCTCTCTCTCCTCTCTCTCTCTCTCTCTCTCTCTCTCTCTCTCTCTCTCTCTCTCTCTCTCTCTCTCTCTCTCTCTCTCTCTCTTCTCTTTTCTTTCTTTCTTTTCTCTATTTCTCTCTCTCTCTTCTCTTTCTTTCTTTCTCTCTTTCTCTCTATCCCTCTATCCCTCCCTCTCTCCCTTCCCTCTGCCTTCTCCTCCTCCCTCCCTCCCTCCCTCCTTCCTTCACTCTCATTCTCTGATAAGTTTCGTTTCGTTAAGCAATTAAAAATCATCAAAGTTTTCAAAAGCGAAATTAAGCTCCTATAATGCATCTGAAGGACAAGTTGTAAACAGGTTCCCCACGGCGTAAGTAAGAGGTTTTTGTCCCCGCCGAAATTAAGGATCGATTAAAAAGCAGAAAATAAAGTTGGGAATTATCCTAAAAGAGAATGAAAATGCGAAAGGAGGCAAAGGCGGAAATTATTTGTTTTAAGAATGTAAGGCTTCACCTAAGCCTCGAAAGCAAGTAAGAATCTTTAGCTGAAAATGAAACTGAGAAATGAGTTACACCGAGAGTGAATATTAGAATAAAGCTTAAGAATACTCGCAACGATAGTGAATATTGAAATGAAAATTAAAGGATTACTGTCACCGAAAGTAAAACGTTTAATATAGTTTAGATTTACACTCACCGGAAATGATACTCGTGATTAATCGAGATATTACTATTATTACCGAAAGTAAAATTTAGGATAAAGCTTATAATTAATAGCACACGGAAAGTAAAACATAATAAAGCTTAGAATTACTCTCGCACGGAAAGTAAAACATAAATAAAGCTAAGAATTACTCTCACACGGAAAGTAAAACACAAAAAGCTTAGAAATTCTACTCACCGAAAAGTAAAACATAATAAAGCTAAGAAATACTCGCACACGGAAAGAAAGCTAGCACGCACACACGGAAAGTAAAACACAATAAATCTTAGAATTACTCTCGCACGGAAAGTAAAACACAATAAAGCCTAGAATTATTCTCGCACGAAATAAAACGTAATAAAGCTAAGAATTACTCTCACACGGAAAGTAAAAACACAATAAAGCTTAGAATTCTCTCACACAAGTAAAACACAATAAAGCTAAGAATTACTCTCACACGGAAAGTAAAACACAATAAAGCCTAGAATTACTCTCACACGGAAAGCAAAACACAATAAAGCTTAGAATTACTCTCACACGGAAAGTAAAACACAATAAAGCCTAGAATTACTCTCACACGGAAAGTAAAACACAATAAAGCTTAGAATTACTCTCGCACGGAAAAGTAACATAAAAGGAAAAAAAAATAGAATTACTCTCGCACGGAAAGCAAAACACCAATAAAGCTTAGAATTACTCTCACACGAAAGTAAAACACAATAAAGCTAGAATTCAGTCCACCGAAAGTAAAGCCGAGAATAAAGCTTTAGAATTACTCTCACACGAAAGTAAAACACAATAGCTAGAATTCCAGTCACCGAAAGTAAAGCCGAGAATAAAGCTTAGAATTACTCTCACACGGAAAGTAAAACACAATAAAGCTAAGAATTACTCTCGCACGGAAAGTAAAACACAATAAAGCCTAGAATTCCAGTCACCGAAAGTAAAGCCGAGAATAAAGCCGGGAATTATCCTCGCATCCTGTTGTTCCTTTGAAGGAGGCGAGTCGAGAGAGGCGCTCCTTCGAGGCGTCGAAACCCGCTGGCGGAAGGGGGAGGCGCCGCTCGCTCGCTCTCTTTCTCTGCGTTTTTTTTCCTCTTTGTCCTCTCTTCTCCCGTGTTGCTCTCTTTCTTTTCTTTTATCTTTATTGTTGGTTTGTCTTTGTTTATAGTTTTTTTTTTTTTCATTCTTTCCTGTTTTTTTTCTTCATTTCTATCTCTTTTTTCGTGATCCATTTTGCTTTGTTTTTATTATTTTGCTGTTTGTCTTTTGGTTTTCCGTGTCGCTCTCTTTCTTTGTTTTTCTTTTCCTTTTTGTTTGTTGTCTTTAAGTGTAGTTTTTTCTTCTCTCTTGTTTTTTGTTTTTCTTTCCCAGTTTCTTCCTTTCTGTCTTTGTCCATTTTTCTTTTTGTTCTTTTCTTTTCATAACTTTTCTTCCTCAGTTTTTATCATTCTCACATTATTTTTTCTTCCCCTCCTTCCCTTTATCACCCTCTCCCCTCCCCTCTCTCCTTTCCTCCATCCCTCCCTTCCCCTCTTCCCTCTCTCCTTCTTCCATCCCCTCCTCTTCCCTCTCTCTCTCCCCTTCCCTCTATCCCTTCTTCCCCTCTCCTTCTCTCCTTACCTCTATCCCTCCTCTCCCCTCTCTCTTTCTCCTTCCCTCTATCCCTCCTCCCCCCCCCTCTCTCTCTCCTTCCCTCCATCCCTCCCTTCCCCTCTCTCTCCTCCTTCCATCCCTCCCTTCCCCCTCTCCCTCTCCTTCCATCCATCCCTCCCTTCCCTCTCCCTCTCTCCTCTCCTCCATCCCTCTTCCCTCTCTCTCTCTCTCTCTCTCCTTCTCTCCTCTCTCGTCCTCTCTCTCTCTCTCTCTCCTCTCTCCCTCTCTCTCTTCTCTCTTCTCTCTCTCTCTCTCTCTCCTCCCTCTATCCCTCCCTTCCCCTCTCCTCTCCCTCTCCCCCCTCCATCCCACTCCTTTTAATCGCGATGAATATTAATAAAAAGAGTACTACGCAGTATATGCCTCTCCTACGTCTTCCCGTTTCCCCTCTTGGGTCCTCTTCTTGGAGGGAAGATGGAGGGGAGGGGAGGGAGAAGTAGAGGGAAGGGGAAAAGGCCAAACCGTTTTCCCCCTCTCCCCTCTTTCTCTTCCCTTCACCCCTCTCCTTTCCTCGTCCCTCCTCATCGTCTACTTCTTTTTCTCTTCTATTTTTCAGTGATTGCTACCCCTTCCCCTTCATCAGCCTTATCCCCTTTCCACTCCCCTCTCCTTCCCCGCTAACACACCCCACCCTCCTAACCTCTCCATCACCCCTCACTGCATCCCCATTCCTTTTCACCCCTTCTTCTTCCAACTCTCCCACCCCCACGCTCCCTTCATCACCCGCGCACCACCCACCACCTCACCCCTCCCTCCATTCACCCACACACCCCATCACACCCCACCCATCCCTCTATCACACCCCACCACATCCCTCCATCACACCCCACCCTCCCTCCATCACACAACCACCCTCCCTCATCACACCCACACCCCCTCCACACACCCACACACCCTCCCCCATCACACCCCAACCCTCCCTCCATCAACCCAACCCTCCCTCCATCACAGCCCACCCTCCCTCCATCACACCCCTCCTCCCTCCATCACCCCACACATCCATCACATCACACCCACACCCTCCCTCATCACACCCCACCCTCCTCCACACACCACCACCCTTATACCCCACCCCTCCCTCCATTGGATATAATGGGCGCCGGGCAGAGGTCGCGCTGGCCGTTGATGCTCCCAGTGTGGTAATAAGCGGCCTTATGTCCACCATGTCAGCACTATAGTGGCCGCTTTTTGACGGGTAGGCCAGGGGGAGGGGGGGGAGGGGAGGAGGGTTGCATGGAGGGCCAGGGGAGGGGGAGCCAGGGGAGAGTGGGAGCGCCAAGAGGAGAGGTGGAGGAGTGGATGGAGGGCCAGGGGAGGGGAGGAGCCAGGAGGAGGGGGAGATGTGGATGGAGGCCATGGGGGAGGAGAGTGGGTGAGGGCTAGGAGGAGGGAAAAGGAAGGGAGAGGTGAGGGTAGGGAGAGGGGAGCGAGTGTGACGGGGAGGGCCAGGAGGGGGCAAAGGAGGGAAGGGGAGGATGGGGTTGATAGGAGGGGGTGTTAGGCAAGGAGGGCAAACAGGAAGACAAGAAAAGTAAATGCAGGATAAAGAGAGAGAGAGAGAGAAGGAAAAAAAAAAAGACGGAGGAGGATGTATATGTATATAAATATTTACATGTGAATCTACACACACGCACACACACACACACACACACACCACACACACACACACACACACACACACACACACACACACACACACACACACACACACACAACATATATGTGTGTGTGTTTGTGTGTGGTGTGTTTATGTATATGTATACATGCACATACATACACATACGCACATATATATGTATAGATAGATAGATATAGATGTAGATAGATGTGTTATATGAATATATATATATATATATATATATATATATATATATATATGTGTTGTGTGTGTTGTGTGTGTGTGTGTGTGTGCGTGTGTGTGTGTGTGTGTGTATAAATAAATATATATATATATATATATATATATATATATATATATATATATATATATATATATATATACATTAACATACACACACATATACACATTTATATATATATATATATATATATATATATAATATATACATATATATATATATATATATAATATTATATATATATATATATATAATAATATAATATATAGAGAGAGAGAGAGAGAGAGAGGAGAGAGAGAGAGAGAGAGAGAGAGAGAAAAGCTGAAGTGGCAAGAACGAACTAAAGGAAGAAGGACGTATCTGCTGGGCAAGCTGGGGGTCAGGGGAGGGTGAAGGGGAGGGGGCACTATGGCGGAAGAGACCCGCGTTAAGTGTAGATAGGCCAGTCAAGCGGAGGAGAGGAAAGCTGGGGTTGAGATACTGGGGAAGAGGAAGGGAGAGAGAGAAAGAGGGGAAAGGAAAGGAGAGTTGCAGCGAGAAAGAACGAGGAGAGACAGGAAAACAGACAAACAGGGGGTTGAGAAAGAGATAAGAGAAGACAAGACATACAGGCCAGATATAGAGAGGCATAAGGAAGAGGATTAAGCAAAAGAAGAAAGAAAGATGAACAAGAAAACGAAAACCAGGGCAAGGTAGAAAGGGCGAAGGAAGAGAAAGGCAGAACAGAAGAGAAGAAGGATAAGGAAAAGAGACGAGAGGGAGAGAGTCAAGAGGCTGGTAACTGATACCGACTCAGGAGTTCAAGGTGTGAAAACAAGAGGACGTACGAGAAGGCATCGCGGAAGTCACATGCCAAACGCGTCCGAAAGAGGAATGGGAGAGAGAAAGGAGAACGAAGCTAACCCATATAAGGAGAGGAAAAAATGGCAGACAAACAAATAGGAATAAGGGGCAGAAAAGGGTAGGGAAACAAAATAAGGGAGAGAGAGAGAGAGAGAGAACGGGAAGAGGGAAAGGGAGGGGGGGATTGCAGAGAGGGGAGAGGGGAGGAGAGAGAGGGAGGAGAGAGGAGAGAGAGAGAGAGAGGGGGGTTGACAGGGAGAAAGAGAGAAAGAGAAAGAAAGTGAGACAGAGTAAGAAACAGACTGAAACGACGATAAGATCCCGACAAACAGATCGCGCAAGATAAATCAATCAACGAGCGGACAAACCCGAATTCACGCGGATAAAAAAAAGAGTAAAGACAATAATAAGAAACCAGACTGTTGATGTGCGGCCATGTTGCAATTGCTCGAGTGGCTGTGATCACGTGAGCAAGGCTGAGACGAGGAGGGAACACGTGGTTTAGCATCCACGCTGGCGGGAGGGAAGTCAGTCGGATCGGAGGGCAGAATGGAGTCGAATAGATAAGTAGATAAAGATTGGAGAAGGAAAAGGATAGAGGAAAGCAGGGAGAAGGATGGTATCACACAAACACACAAACGCAGACGACAGACAAACAGACATACTGGCAAAGAGATGATGGGGTCGG
>NW_020870856.1:115068-122568 GCF_003789085.1 Penaeus vannamei
TAGGTCGATAGATAGATAGAGTAATAAACAGCGAACTAGCAGTCGTAACAGAAGATGATTTAGAAAGAGCGATAGAAACACAGAAGTAGACAAGAAGACGCCGTCAGAAATGCATAATCATGCAACTTATTTTCATGTTATTATATATTCTCACATTTTCATATGTCTCATAATTCTCCGTATTTTCACATCCGATCGTTCACGTTTTCCCATTCCCCGCATGTTATTTTTTTTTTTACCGTTAACTAAACGTCGCTTGACTCAACGAAACGGGAAATAAGTCCCGAGCCAATTAAACAGAAAATCGACATCAAATAAACCCATATATAAGGTCGCTCGCCCGGGGTAATTTCCATCAGGAATTCGATTACTGCAGGAAGCATATGTCCCGGGGGGGGGGGGCAGTGTGGTGTGTGTGGGGGGTGATAGTGTGTGTGTGTTTGTGTGTTTGTGTTATGTTGTGGGTGTGTGCGTGTACGTGTACGTGTGTTCGTGCGCGTGCGTGTGTGTGTGTGTCCCTGTATGTGTTTGCGCGTGTAAATGTATGTATATGCTTTTGTGTGTATATGTTTGTTCAGTGCCACAGCAAGGTCAGCGCAGCGGGATTGCCCCACGATGGCCCACTCCCCCTCCCCTTGCCCTTCCCCCACTCCCCCTGCTTGTGTACGCGAGCAATTAGCGCAAATTGCTCGGAGATGAGTTGATTAAGAAGGTCGCTTAGTGTCCCGAGATGGCCGTCCTTGGCTGACCCCCACGAGACGCTAGAACGTATTCAGAATGGAGTGATATTCAAGATTGGATTATTTCATCGCGACAGACCCGTAGAAGTCGGCGGCCCTCGCGCTGGCTCCGTTAAACAGCGCCGCACGAACCTTTGTTGTTTGTTAAAGGGACGCGCTTCTCTCCGAACCTGTAATGGTGAACCGTTCTTCCAACCCTTTCCTCCTCCTCCTCCTTCCTCCACGCTGCCACCGCTTTTCTGTTCCTCTTCTACGTCTCTGCCCCTTGTTTATTGCGCCACCTTTCCTCTTCCTCTTCTGTGTGTTTTCCTGTCCGTGTTCATTGCTTCCCACCCCCTCTTACCCTCCTTTTCCTATTCCTTTATTCTCTCTTATATGTTCAGCGGCTATGAGTTCACTTGTTGCTGTTGCAGGAGAGAGAGAGAGAGACAAAGACAGAGACAGGGAGAGAAAGAGAAAAGAGAGAAATAAGACAGACAGACGGAGACAGCAACAGAGACAGAGACCGTGAGGGTAGAAAATAAACAAACAGGCAGACAAACATTCATACACCAAGCCAAAGTCAAAGAGGACCCAAGGAACACACCGCTCTCTATTCTTCACCCCCCCTCCCTCCTCTCCCCCCTCTCTCCCCCTCATCTCCCTCGGCACAAACACTCATCTTTCTTCCCCTCTCCCCCCCTCCCCTCGCCCCCGCCCCCCCCCTCTCCGGAGATTGTCTTGGCCACATATTATATTTAGTTTTGTTTCATTTATAACCGGCTCCGTGTGACCAGAAGACGGCGTGGGGGCGAATGATAAGAAGAATGTACTACTGTGGCTTTGCCTCGTGAGCTCGCCATCTGTGGCTCTCGCTGGCTCTCTCTTTCTCTTTCTCTCGCTCTCTTTATCTCTCTATCTGTTCTGTCTGTTTATCTATCTATCTGTCTCGTTCTCTCTCTCTCTCTCTCTTTCTCTCTCTCTCTCTCTCTCTTTCTCTCTCTCTCTCTCTCTCTCTCTCTCTCTCTCTCTCTCTCTCTCTCTCTCTCTCTCTCTCTCTCTCTCTCTCTCTCTCTCTCTCTTCTCTCTCTCTCTCTCTCTCTCTCTTTTCAGTCTTCTCTCTCTTTGAATCTCTCTCTCTCTCTCTCTCTTGTTTTTGATATTTTTTTTATCTTTCTTCAATGTATCTCTAGTTAGGTTTTCTTTTTTTCCGTCTTGGTTTATCTTTTTCTCCTTTTTCATTTTTGTTATATTAATTAACCTCTCTTGCTATCTGTCTCATATCTCTTTCTCTCTCACAGTCTGCTTGTCTTTCGTGTCTCTTTTAGGTGCATTATATACTTTTTGTTGTCATGTTTTATTTTTCATTTACATTTTGCTTTTAAAATGTAAATCTCGGGTGTCAAATTTGAGTGCCCAAGGATACGACTCTATTTGAAAGTGTCACTTCAAATGTCCTAAACTTCAGGAGGTTGAAAAAAATATATGTATAATGAATAAAAATGACGTCACATGAGGAGAGCTCTAGGTGACCCCGGCACTAGTTGGCACCGGCGTCAGGTCGCGGCATCGTGGGTGCGGGCTTGGCACGGTGCCACACCTCAACAGTGGTAGTTTAGGTTCACCTCCGGGTTTTACCCAGGCTTTTTTCCGTTTTTTTTTTTTTTTTTTCTAACGATGCGTGGTCAGCTGAGGCAGTTTGTTGTTTTATTTTTCGCTTTGTAGTATTTCGCGTCTGGCCGGTGTGGTCCGCGCGCGGGGCTGTTGCGTGCGATCGCGAAGAGAGGTTCGTCTGCGTCTGAGTGGCCGGTGACTAAGAGCAGCTCTCGATTAGCGCTTTTTTTCTTTCTTTTTTTAGCAAGGGTTATGCAAGACAGAGCTACACTTGATGACTACTCGCCGCAGCTGCATTGTCCTTCTGCTAATAGCAACGCCGCGGTCTCGTCTACACAGGGGGGATACACTTACTCGTACACTTAACCTTGCACTTACTCACGCCCGTGCGACTCCACACACACACGCGCTGGTACATGTACAGGGTGACGCGTATTGCTTTTATTATTTTGATTTATTATTATCATCTTTTCCCAATCTCTCTCTCTTCTCTTCTCTCTCTCTCTCTCTCTCTCTCTCTCTCTCTCTCTCTCTCTCTCTCTCTCTCTCTCTCTTCTCTCTCTCTCTCTCTCTCCTGTCCTCCCTCCCTCTCCCTTCCCTCTCCTTATCTCTCTCCTCTCCCTCCCTCCCTCCCTCCCTATCCTCTATCTCTCTTCTCTCTCCCTCCCTCCCTCCCTCCCTCTCCCTATCGCTCTATCTCTATTTCTATCTCTCCCTCCCCTCCCTCCCTCCCTCCCTCCTCCTTCCTCTTCCTATACCTCTCCCTCTCTTCTCCCTTCCCCCTCCCTCATTCCTTCCCTTTTCCTTCCCTCCCTTCTTCCATCCCTTCTATCCTCTTTTCTTCTTTCCTCCTTTCCTTTTTCCTCCCTCCCATCCTCCTTCCCTCCCTCCCTCCCTCCTTAGATTCCCTCGCGTTCCCCCGCGCGAGTCTCCGCCATAACTCGGGAAGCAATAGGAGCGTCGTGCGCATAGGGTTCAGTGGGTCCTATTAATAGCCTTATTGACTTCCGGTTCGGCACCCGCTGGGGTCGTGTTCTTCTCGTAACGACGCTGGTTCACAGGGTCACGGATCGTTGGCTCTGCGAGGGCCCTTGTGAACGGGCAAGTGCCGGGCACACGCACGCTCCAACGACCATTCTTTTGCGCTCTTTGACTTGTATGGGCGCGCGCGTTTACAATAACGGGTGTTTATGCTCGTGCTCATACGCGCGCACACCGCACGCACACGTACAGCCCGCTCATACACACGCAGACGGACACGCACATTCACGCACACTACACTTACACTTACACTTACACGCACTTACACTTACACGACACACACACACACACACACACACACACACACACACACACACACACACACACACACACACACACACACACACACACACACACACACACACACACACACACACACACACTGACAAACCACCCTATTCTTCACCACGTTCACGTATATATGCTCGCGCGATTACATATGCTCGAAATATGCCCCATTGCTCATTAATTTCCATTAATGCTCGAAGCATGTAAGTAGTACTTCTTGTCTTATCAATTGCAGAGAGGGGGGGGCGATACGGGGGTGAAGAAGGGAGAAGGGAGGGGAGGAGGTGGAGGAAAGGGGAAGGGGAGGGGGAGGGAGATAGAGGGGGAGGTGGAGGAAGGGGGAAGGGGAAGGGAAGGGGGAGGGGAGTGCATGCATCACCAGTGACAAATAGGAAGGTAAGGTTTGATGCGGCGTCTGGAGTAGATAGTCGTTAGCGGCGGAGTTTACGATATCAGTCGTAAAAAAAAAAAAAAAGAAAAAAAAAAGAGTAACGACACGCGCGCTTTACGATGATGCAAGTGCGCCGCCCTCGTTATTTGCCCTTAAATAATCGCCACGCTCAGACGCGACCTGAGAAGGGCGGGAGGGGGGAGGGGGTTGGTAGGGGATGGGGGAAGGGGAGGGAGGAGGGGGGGAGAGGAGAGGGTGGGGAAGGGGAGGGAAGAGTGGAGGGGGTTGATTAGGGTGATGAGACGACAAGAAGTGGAGGGAAGAAGAGGAAGCGTAGAAGGAAAGAGGAAGAGGAGAGTGAAGTGGGAGGAGAGAGAGAGAGAGGAAGGAGGTAGGAGAAGGAAAGACTCGGGGTGAGAGCAGGAGGCGGGCACCTGGCACCTAGCAACTTGCAGGTGCCTCGAGCGGGGATCTCAGCGCTTGTTGTTCTTTCAAGAGTGTTCTTAGACCGGAAGATCACCTCCCCACCCCCACCCCCACCCCCACCCCACCTACCCCCTCGCCCTACCCCCATGTCTGGATTTGGGCTTCCGTTTTTTTTTTTTTTTTTTTTTTTATCATTGCAACGGCACGTTTTTGCCACATTGTTATTGTTCTCTTCGTGTTCCCTCGCATTTTTTGAAAAATAATGCAGAGTGGAGAGTGAGAGAGGCAGAGAGCCAGACAGACAGACTGACAGACAGAGAGAATGAGAAAGACAGACAGTGAAAGAGAGAAGAGAGAGAGGAGGGGAGGGGGAGAGAGAGAGACAGTGAAAGAGAGAGAGAGAGAAATAGACAGACGGACAGAAAGAGAGAGAAACTAAGTAAAAAAGAGAAGAGAATATGAGCGAGGTAAGATAGAAGAAAAGAGTGACACGTGGCAATCCAGCTCAGGGAAGCAGGAAGAGGAGGGGAGGGAAGGGGTGGGAGGGATGGGAAGGGAGGGAAGGGGAAGGGGTAGAGGAGGAGAAAAGGAGGAGGAGGAGGAGAGGAGATGAGAGAATGAGGAGGAGGAGAGGAGAAAAGGAGGTGGAGAGAAAGAAGAGAAGGAAGGAGGAGGAGGAGGAGAGAAAAGAAGAGAAGGAGGGGAGGAGAGAAAAGGAGAAGGAGGAGGAGAGAAAAGAAGAGAAGGAGGAGGAGAGGGAAGTGGGGAGAGGAGCGAAGGCCGCTGGCCACCTGCTCTCCTCTCTCGGCGGGGGACTTTTTTAAAGTGATAAGGGGAAGTAAGTGTCTAAGTGTCTACGTGTTCTGGGGAAGACAACAGGTGTGTGGTGTTGTCCGCGTCTGGAATAGAAGTCTGGGGGGGGGGGGGGGGACTCGCGCTGTTTCCCTCTCTTTTCCTTTTTTGTTTCTTCTGTGACATTTCAATCTTCTTCCGTATTCTGCGTGTTTGGATTTGGTCTTCGGAAATTCGGGGCCGTGTTTGTATGTATACTATATATGTATATAGTATATATATATATATATAATATATATATATATATATATATATATATATATGTATGTATATATTTTTTTCTTTTTTTTTCTTTTTTTTTCTTTTCTTTTCTTTTTTTTTTTTCTTTTTTCTTTTCTTTTCTTTCTTTTTTCTTTTTTTTTCGGGCGGGGTCTCCATTTCTCTGTTTCGAAGTATCTATTTTTAGTGCTAAGGAAGTGACAAAAATGGCCTTTGTTTTTAAAATTCGAAGACAGAAATATCGTCTGTAGCATTCTTCGGCGAAAGGAGGAGATAGAAAGAAAAGAGGGAAAAATAAAAAGGGAAATAAGAAAAGAAAAGAAATAATGAAAAGATACAAAGACACGATTTCTTTTTAACATTGTATCGAATTGTATTTGTTTCCTTGTCTCCCTACCCTACGCCCCCCCCACCCCCACCCCCTCCGATCCGACCCTCCCCAACCCAGCTAAGAAAATCCCTCGAACCCGACCAGCCAGACAATCCCTTCGAAAAAAAATGAAAAGAAATGTAAGAAAAAATAATAAAAACAAAAAAGAGGCGGACGAACATACCATATACACATCGTATCGACCTCATCATGCATCCTTATCCCCCAATCCTCCCCTCCCCCTTCCCTCCCTCCTAAAGCCCCCTTCTTATTAGAGCCCTTCCCCCAATCCTCCCCCCCTTCCCCTCCCCCTACCCACATACCCCTTCTTATTAGACCCCTCCCCCCCCCACCCCGAATCCGACCGTCAGCCATCCCGAGTTCACCACCCCTCCCCCCGAATCGCGATCGGATACGCCTCCTCGCAGCCCGAATCTCGTGAGGCCCCGGGGTGTTGCGTGAGACATTTGCATGTGGGCGGCTAATGAGGGTAGAGTGGGCGGCGGCTGATTAATGGGGCTTTATGTTAATCTTGATATCAAGCAGAACGTTTGCAGGTTAAGGTGTCTCGGCGAGGGATTTAGTCGAAGGTGGGGTTGGGGTGGAAGGGGGGAGGAAGGGGAAGGATTGGTTGGGGTTGGGAGGGGGTTGGGGATGGAGGACTAGGGGGAGGGGGGGGAGCGGAGGGATTAGTTATGGGGAAGGGGACCGGGAGGTGGGGGTTGGGAGGAGGGGGAAGGATTGGTTGGGGGGTTGGTAGGGGTGTGGAGGGGGGTTGGGGATGGGGCGAGGGGAGTGGTTGTGGGGGGGGGCTGAATGGTTGGGGGTTGGGTGAAGAGGGGATGGAGGATTTGATAGTGGGGAGGGGGAGGGGGACTGGTCGGTGGGGGGGGAGTAAAGATCAACGGGGGGGGGGGGGGGATTAGGGAGACAGCGAGGATTGTGTTGCGATCTTTGGGGTGTTCTGAGGCCGAAGGTTATGGTATTAGGGTATTTTTTTTCTTTCTCTTGTCGTGCTTCTTTTTGTTTTCTTGATTTTGAGTTATGACATTTTCTTTCCTTCCTGCCTCTCTTCTCTCTCTCTCTCTCTCTCTTCTATTCTTCTCTCTCTCTCTCTCTCTCTCCTCTCTCTCTCTCTCTCTCTCTCTCTCTCTCTTCTCTCTCTCTCTCTCTCTCTCTCTCTCTCTCCTCTCTCTCTCTCTCTCTCTCTCTCTCTCTCTCTCTCTCTCTCTCTCTCTCTCGCTCTCGCTCTCCATTTTTTTTCTCTTCTCTCTCTCTCTTGCTCTCCATTTTTTTCTTCCAATATCTCTTTTTTTTTCTTTATGCATTCCGTCACGGAGAATTAAGGAGACGAAGCTGTGCGCGGGGAAGAGGGATCGGTTCTCTTGAATTATGACGCGTGGAATATATTTGGTGGAAAATGCTCTGTGAGTGTGTGTGTGTGTGTGTTTGTTTGTTTGTTTATGTCTACACGTAGGTTATGGCATTGTGTGTGTTTGTTTGTGTGTGTGTGTGTGTCCGTGAGTGCGTGTTCGCGTGTGTATTGATTTGAGCGTGTATTTATTTAAGTGCGTGTTTGT
>NW_020870856.1:135068-142568 GCF_003789085.1 Penaeus vannamei
AAAAAGAGAGAGACGGCGGTAGAGTTGGGGCAGAACTATCGAAGAGGTTTTTGGTTTTATAGAGCCAGCCAAAAGAAAGACAGGGAGCAGAGTAGGGTTTCTCTCTTCGGGAAGGGAATCTATGCTCTCGTACGAGTGAGTTTGATGGCGACGATTCCCCCCCCCCCCTCTCTCTCTCTCTCTCTCTCTCTCTCTCTCTCTCTCTCTCTCTCTCTCTCTCTCTCTCTCTCTCTCTCTCTCTCTCTCTCTCTCTCTCTCTCTCTCTCTCTCTCTCTCTCTCTCTCTCTCTCTCTCTCTCTCTCTCTCTCTCTCTCCTCTCTCTCTCTCTCACACACACAACACACACACACACACACACCACACACACACACACACACACACACACACACACACACACACACACACACACACACACTACTCACTCACTCACTCACTCTCTCTCTCTCTCTCTCTCTCTCTCTCTCTCTCTCTCTCTATCTATCTATCTCTCTCTANCTTGAACATGGCCTATCGAGGACGCCGATGCTAAGATCACGTGACTGGCAGGCTGTATGGTAGTTCGTTGGTCGTCATCGTTTCCCATTAATTGTCCTGCTTCGAGTGCCACCGGTTGGCTTTTGGTGAAAGTGTGGGCCCGGGAGGGAAAAGCGTCTTAGTGTCTTTTGTGCTCGTCGGAGTCTGATATCCAAGCCAAGCAGGAATTCGGTCTCGGAAGATTTTGAAGCATGGTGACCGCTTTTGGGCCTGTCTTTGACCGGCTTGTCCGGAGTCTGATATCCAACCCAGGCGAGGAATTGAGGTCCCGGAGACTTTTGAAGATATTGCAGGACCTACCTACCCTCGCACGAACGACGTAGTGGTGGCACTTCTCTCCCTTGGCTCGATCCCCAGAGAAGGTACATTTTGGAAGCATAATAAAACCACAGAGGGGTTTAATCATCTCCAAGTGAGAAATGGGCCTTATGGAAATCGGGCCCTGTTCACGCTAGCACTTTTTTCGTCAACTTTGCGTTTCTGTCTGAATTGAGGTTTCCGCAGTATCCTTTCAAACGAACCCGCAGGAAGAGACGGTTACGTACCGTTTCCGTCTGACTAGATTTCCGTCTTGATCTTGTGAACGAAGGATCTAACACTTAGAATTGTTTTTTTATTGGATAATATTAGATAGAATAAGTGAATGGCAAATTTAAACAAATATCTCAGGGACATGTTTTTATGCCTAATATACATCGTCATATTTCTTTAAAATAACGTTAAATGTATGCAGAATGTTCGTGTGATTCCCGGGCCCTCGCCTCGATAAGCGCCATGTTTGTTTACATGTGCCAGTTTGCTGCTTGGTTATGTGATCGGTCAGTCGATTTCCATACGGAAAGTTCATTCGGAAACGCAAAAATTGACGGAAATTGACAGGGCGCTTAAAAGGTGAAAACGCAAATAACTTAAGGATAAAATACTTACGTCTTTTTGTCAGTGGTTACGCATAGTGGTGTCACTCTAAAGTGATTATTTTCAAACCGATGTGCATATCAAGTGGTAATGATAATGAACGGATTTGCTTTGACGGTAATGCGAAGGATGATAAATGGCAAAAGCGAGAAAAGAAGGAGAATAAAGAATAAAGAAGTGTCCCAGGAAATCGAAAATAATTCTCAACTTTTTCTCTGATAAAAGGCGCGAATCACCTACCAATACCAATAAAGGAAGAATGGAAAAATACATCTGTTTCTTCCTCCTCTTGCTTCTCCTGCTTTTTCATCTTCTCCTCTTTCCTCTACGTTTCCGCTTCATTCTTTCTCTTCCTTTTCCATCTTCCTCCCTTTTCCCCTACAACTCCTCCCTCTCCCACTTCCTCATTCACCTATCATCATTTCCTTCCACCACAACCACCACATTCCTCCATATTCCACCACATCCTCCACCTCCCTCTTCCCCCTTCCCCTCTTCCTCACCCTTCCCCTTCTCCTCCTCCGTCTTCTCCTCCCCCCTTATTCCTCCTCCTACCCTACTCCTCAAGGTTGATCCACAAAACGTCCCCGACCCGAAATGATAAATTCAAAACTTCTGTCGCCAGGAAGCTTTAGAGAGGCCCTAATTCTTGTCAGACTTTGCCTTTCTCCTCCTTCCTTTCTCTCCACCCCCCCTCCTCCTCCTCTTCTGCCCCACCATCACCCTCCCTCTCCGCCCCCTTCTCCTGTCTCTTACTCCTTGTATTTATATATATAATATATATATATATATATATAATATATATTATATAATATATTATAAGTATTAATTGTATATGTTATTTATTATATAATATATATATAATAAATATAATATTAATATATATATATATATATATTATATTTATCATATAATATAATAGGTATTATAATATATATATATATATTTATAGTATAATTTATTTATTTATTTATTTATTTATTATTATTTTAACAATACAACTATCATGTTCTCTCCCTTTCGCCCTCTCCTCCTCTCTTATCTATCTATTTCTTAGCTCTTCTTTCTTCTTTCCTTTCTTTTTTTTTCCTCCTGTCTGTCTGTCTGTCTCTCTCTCTCTCTCTTCTCACTCCTTTCTCTTCTCCTCTCCTCTCTCTCCTTCTCTCTCTTCTCTCTTCTCTCGTCTCTCTTTGTTTTTTCTCTCTCTATCTACTGTAGATAAAGATTATTACTCTCAAGAAAAGCGAAGTGTGGTACTCCGTGCTTATAGGCGAATTAGAATTAGGCACTCACAAGGGGGTACTGTTCCTACACTGTTTAATATAACTTAGCACTCCATTTGCAAGCTTAAACACTGAGGTTAGGAAACTTATGTAGCTCACAATCCTATGTCCCGATGATATTCTTATTAATATTTGATATGGGGATTATGTTCTATAGAGGTTCAGCAAAAAAAAAAAAAAAGAAAAATGTGCTATCTCTGTCTCATATTCAGCAATCAATATGCATATTTCAATATCTCGCACGACCTTATGTTCCTTACATTTATGGCGCGAACTGACATCTATAATATCTTGGTGTTATGGTGATTGTTCCACCTCATGCCCAAGGGTATTGTTCAAAACATAAAGGAACGTTGCCTTATACAGTACATAAGCAACAGATGTGTAGGTGCTTCCCTGAGAGTCCTAAGGTTAATGTATATCTCCCTTGTTAGGTCCATGATAGACTACACAAGCCCAGTTCTTAGTATGTTGCCACCGAGTGTCCTCACACCCCTTGAAGTTTTACAGAATAAGTCCATGAGAATTATACTCGGATACCCAATGACTGCTAAGGTTCTTGTCATAAAGAAAGAGCTAGACCTCCCCTCTATTCACAGTCGTGTCAACCAAGTTAACACCATACTTGGCATCAGACTCCTGCAGCTTAAGCCCAAACCACATTTTTTTCTGTTTTATCAAATGAGTTTATAAAGATTATAAAGTTAGGTATTACCGGCCTCGATACTCTAATATAATGCAGGATAACTTTGAATGGAAAACCAAAACAGCCCAAACTATTCTAGTCGTCGATGTATGGGTCACTGAAGCTATTAACATTCCAGAAACGATAATTACTGCCCCTTGGCACAGAACTCATGTATATGTTCATATTGACAAATTAACAGGGTCTAATTCCATGACTTCAAGAGTAGAACTAAAAATTTCATTACATGAAATATATAGTTGATATTCTCCATCCCCCTCATGGTACTACCCCAGTTGCAATTTACTGTGATGCATCTAGTAATTCTCATGGAGCAGGCAGCATAGATTGGTGTACTGCTTCCTGATATAGAACTTGAAGAAAGTGTGGGTATTTCCTACTGGGCAAGCACAACTGATGCTGAGTCAGTTGCCATATACCATGCCATTCAAAAAGGTAGTGAACAGAAGCGACAGCTGTCTGTCTTTACTGACAGCCAGGGAGCACTCCAGAGGCTCACTGCATTTAATCCTGAAAACATGTTAACTATCAATATCCTTCAGCAAATTTCTAGACTATCAGAACAGAATATTGAAGTCATAATACTGGATCCCTCTCATATACGAATAGCATGCTGTGACAGGGTTGATCAGTAGCCAAATTAGCACTTTCCCATGAAGAACTATATCATGCATTACTCCTATCTCTCAGTCAAATGAAAAATCGAATTAGCTGACTTCAAGATTCTCTCTCTCTCTCTATCTATCTATCTATCTATCTCTCCTCTCTCTCTCTCTCTCTCTCTCTCTCTCTCTCTCTCCTCCTCTCTCTCCCTCTCTCTCTCTCTCTCTCCCTCTCTCTCTCGCTCTCTCTCTCTCTCTCTCTCTCTCTTCCTCTCTCTCCTCTCTCTCTCTCTCTCTCCTCTCTCCCTCTCTTCTCTCCCTCTCTCCCTCTCTCTCTCCCTCTTCTCTCTCCCCTCTCCATCTCTCTCTTCCTCTTCTCTCCTTCCCGCTGCTCGTCCTTCCCTCCTCTCCTCCTCTCTCCTCTCTCTCCTCTCCGCTCTCCCTGACCCTCTGTAGTAGGGAGGGAGGGAGGGAGAGAGGGCCCTCTTCCTTCCCTCCCCTCCCTCCAGCATTCCTCAGCCTGTAAAATCCCATACCAACATAATGTTTACGTTGACACATGAGAAGGAAAATTAAATGCCACTGTGCCAAATAATCTTTTTCTCCCGTTCTAGGATTCTGGCGCAGGCGCTCTTTCTTGTTGTTGTGTGTGTATTTCTGCGATGTGTGCGTGTATGTTTATGTGCATGTTTGCGATCGAGCATGTATGTGTGTGTGGGTTGTGGTGTGTTTGTGTGTGTGCGTGTGTTTGTGTGTGTGTGTGCGTTTGTGTTTATGTGTTTCTCTGCGGTCGATTATGTATGTGCATGTGTGCGTGTGTGTGTTACTGGGTATGTATTTTGTATGTGTGTATGTCTGATAAAGTACGTGTAAGGAAATCCCTTTCTTATTATTATTATTTACTCCCTTTGTGCTACTCTCCTGCACTTGTATGTACTCAAGGTGCGTGCTTCATATACTGTGTGTGCGTGAGGTGGGGGGGGGGGCAGCACCCCTCGCCGCGGTTGGTGATAGGCCTAACGAGTCTGTCATCTTAGGATAGGCCTACATCTCTACCAACTAGTTTCATGCCAGAAATCTAAGCGCATGGCACCAGGCAGCAGAAGGTATGGGGGGAGGAGGGGGGGGGGGGTTGGCAGGCGGACATGGGGAACAGACAGACACACACACACACGAGGGAAAAGACACACGCAACCCTATGGCACGAGGGAACAGGCATACGCTTGCATACACACATGCACTACATACACGCATACACACACAATCACACGAGGGATCAGACACATATACACACAGATACACATACAAATATACACACATAAGCACACAACCACATGAGGGAAACAGACTCACAAACACACACACACCACACACACACACACAACACACACACACACAGACACACACACACACACAAAACACACACACACCACACACACACACACACACAACACAAGACACACATACACACAGACAGCACATACACACACACACAATCACATGAGGGAACACACACACACACGCACACACAAAATCATACCATCACACCAGGAAAAAGACACACGCTTACCAATCACACTCGCACACGTACATAAGCACGTGCACACACACGTACACAAACACGTACACACACACGTACACAAACACGTACACACACACATACACAAACACGTACACACACACGTACACAAACACGTACACACAACACAACACAAACACGTACACACAAACAAGTACACACACACACACGTGCACTCACACATACACAACATACGCACCACACACACACTCACTTACACCCACGCGAGGCTTAATCTTCAAGGACACACGAATCCATCTTTGTTCCAGCCCTCCAAACCTCTTCAGGATAACCCCAAGGACCTCTTCGTTGCAGTGATCTCTCTCTAATCATAAATCGATTAATTGCATTAGGTTGGGGAGTAAATATAGATTTTCTTTGGGTCTAATTTTGAATGGGGGGGGGGAGAAGAGAGAGGGGGGGGGGGGGCAGGAAGAGAGGGAGGGAGGGTGGAGTGTGTGTTTGTCTGTGTGTGTGTGTGTGTGAGAGAGAGAGAGAGAGAGAGAGAGAGAGAGAGAGAGGGAGAGAGAGAGAGAGAGAGAGAGAGAGAGAGAGAGAGAGAGAGAGAGGAGAGGAAGAGAAGGAAGGAGAGAGGGAGAGAGGGAGAGAAAGAGAGGGGGAGGAGAGGGAGGGAGGGAGAGAGAGAGAGAGAGCAGAAGAAGAGAAAAAGAAATGAGACGGAAAGAAAGAAAGAGAAACGTTGACGGAAGTAGATAGTATAGAGTAGTATCTAAGGATAAGGTGTTGTGGGATGTGGGCGAGTGAGAACGAGTAAGAAGAAAGTTAAGGTGAGAGAGGAAAGGAAAAGTGAATGAATCTAGAGAGGCGTGGTCAGGTGTTAAGAGTGTGTATCTACGGCGCGTTAGAGTGGCTTCGGTTGGTTGGCTGTGTGGATGTAGGTGCTTGGCTTGAGGAGATGTTTGGTGTGTGGTGCTCGCTGCCAGCGTTGCAGTGTTTGTTTCTGTGTGGAGGTAGATGTGTGTGTAGGGCTCGAGGCGGTGGCAGGTGAGTGGGTGGATTGTGTATATGCAGTAACGAGAAGAAAGAAAGAAAGAGAACGAGACGGAAAGGAAAGAAAGGGAGGAAACGGAGAAGGAAATGAAAGAGAGAGAAGAAAAAAAGAAGGAGAAGGAGGAAGAAAAGAAAGAAATAAAAAAGTGAAAGCGTGAGTGCGTAAGAGCGAGAGTGGGAGGAATCCCAGGAACCGCCAGTGCTTGCGTGGGTGATTGCGTCTGCGGCCCCGAGTCTGTTTATTGCGTATCACTGATATTTTAGCGTGCTTCCCCCTTCTCCCTCTCCTGCTTCCCCTCACCCCTTCCCATTTCCCATTCCCCCTCCCCTCCATTACCGCTCCCCCCCTTCCCCCTTAAACTTTGCCTCGCCCTTCCTCTCCTTCCTCCTTCCTTCCTTTCACTTCCTTCCTTCCCTCTTCCCCGTTCCCCTCTTCACATCTTCCCTTCTTCCTTCCTGCTTCGTTCCCTCCTTCACCCTTTCCTCCCTTCCGTCCTTCCCAACGCTTCCACTGCCCACCTTAACATTTCTCTCACTTCCCTTCCCTTCTTTCCCTCCTTCCTTTGTTTTCCTTTCCTCCTCCCTCTCCTCAATCCCTTCCCTTCCCTTCCCCTCCCATCCCAACCCCCCTCCCTTCCTTCGCTCTCTTCTCCACCTGCCCTTTCCCGCCTTCTCCGCTTCCCGGCCCATATCTCCTTCCTGCTTCCTTCCCTTCCCTCCCTTCCCTTCCCACACTTCCTTTCCCCTTCCCCTTCCCTTCCTCTCTTCCCCCCGTTCCCTTTCCCGCCCTTCCGCCATTCCCCGACCTCCCTTCCGCTCCTTCCCTCCCCTTTCCCCTTCGCCTTATCTCCTTCCCTTACCCCTTTCACC
>NW_020870856.1:155287-162787 GCF_003789085.1 Penaeus vannamei
AACCGTTAAAGGTTCGAAAAGGTTCGTTTTAAAAAAAAGCGACTTCGTTATATTAGAAATTGGTCCGTTGACGGAATATAAGATTGAGTAATTCTCTCTCTTGTCGTAGTTCTGGAGAGGAGAGTACAAAAAGAAAGAGGGAGGAAGAGAGAGGGGAGATAAAGATGGTGATGATGATGATGATGAAGGAGGGAGGAGGAGGAGGAGGAGGGGAGGAGGAGGGAGGAGAGGGGGAGGGGAGGGAGAGGGAGAGGGGGAGGGGAGAGGAGGAGGGGGAGGGGAGGGGGAGGAAGGGAAAAGAAAAAGAAGGAGAAGGAGGAGAGAAAAGGGAAGAAGACGAGGAAAGAAGAGAAAGAGAGAGAGAGAGAAAGAGACAGAGATAATAGATAGATAGACAGATAGATAGAGAGAGAGACAGACAGAGACAGAGAGATAGATAGATAGATAGAGAGAGAGAGAGAGAGAAGAGAGAGAGAGAGAGAGAGAAGAGAGAGAGAGAGAGAGAGAGAGAGAGAGAGAGAGAGAGAGAGAGAGAGAGAGAGAGAGAGATTAATGGTGATGGTCGTTATTCGACACTGTAACAACACTCAGCTTTTAATATGATAATGCCTATTACTCACCAATATGAGATAACAGAGATATCAGCTGACCATATCTATTACCTTCCTGTGGAAATCCTTAATGAACGAATAAAGAAATAGAGATAAACTGACACACCAAAGACAAAAACAACAACAATAACAATAACAAATAATAAAATAATAATAATATTATAATATAATAAATAATAATAATAACGATAACAAAACAACAACAATAAAGATAATTATGGTGATAATGATAATAATAATACCAACAACAATAATGACAACAGAACTAATAATAACAACAGTAATGATCATGATGATAAAATACATCATCACAGATAAACTGACACACCAAAGACAAAAAAATAATAATGTTTTTGAGAACAATAACAACAGTGATGGCGACGAATATCACATTAATTAACACAGTGATAAAATGATACTTAAGATATTGATAACAAAAAAAAAAAAAAAACAATAACGGAAATAAGACGATTTAAGCCAACCCATATACACAGAAGAAAAAATTCATATCAATCGATCTATCAAATAGATATACATTTATTTATCTATCTGTACGGTAGATAAGCATGTTTACACTGATAGATATGCATTTATTTCCGGGTATGTGCATGTCCGTATAACGAACGTCAATTAGGTGCGGCCTGGCACAATTTTAACGAACCGGCCAAAAAATAACTATACTTTTACGGATAGTTAATAAGGGACTACTACTGTTTCTAGTATCTGTAATAATAATGATGATGATGATGATGATGAAAGCAATAACAATGAAGGTAATAACAGTATGAATAATGATAATGATGAAAATGATAATAATAATAATAATAATAATAATAATATAATAAAAATAATAATATAATAATAATAATAATAATAATAATAATAATAATAATGATATTAGCATAATAATAATAAAAAAAATAAATAATAATAACTAATAATACTAACAATAATTATAACAATAATAATAACAGTAATAATAATAATATATATGTAATTAATATAAACAAATAATATATTAATAATAATAATTATAATGTAATATTAATGATAACGATAAACAAAAACAACAACAATAATAAAGATAATTATCATAATAATGATAATAATACCAACAACAATAATGACAATAGTACTAATAATAACAACAGTAATGATCATAATGATAATGAAGACATCATCACCATCAAAAACAACAATAATAATAACAATCATAATAATAATGATATCAGCTAAGATCGAAAACTTACCATACACATAATATTCACCAACCTATCTACAAAAAAAAAAAAAAAAAAAAAATATATGAAAAAAATGAAAATCCATAAGATTAACATACTTTCAGATACAATAACCGGTATAATTAACCCCGTTAAATCACCATTCACACCCTTCAAATAACGATAATAACACATCACCATCACATGTAAACAAACAAACAAAAAAACAACAATAGATAATGCAGATTTTACAAGCGGAGAAAGCGACACAGATCCAGAGGTTTGTCCGACCGCTCTCGCACAGGAAACGACACTGACCTAATATGACCTGGTCCATCACACGTTTGTCCTCGGCTGACGTGATAAGGGAAATGAGGGAAGAGAAAAGGGGGAGGAAAGGGGAGAGAAAGAGAGGGGAAAGGGAGAGGGAGGGAGGGGAAGAGGGGAAGGGAGGGAGCGGGAGAGAGGAGAGAGAGAGAGGGAGAGAGAGAGAGAGGAGAGAGAGAGGAGAGAGGGAGAGGAGAGGAGAGAGAGAGAGAGAGAGAGAGAGAGAGAGAGAGAGAGAGAGAGAGAGAGAGAGAGAGAGAGAGAGAAACAGAGAGAGAGAAAACAGGAAAAGAAAGAGAAAGAGAAGAGAGAAACACAATCAATAAGAAAAAATAAAAAAAAATATTATATACAGAAATAAATATGAAACACTAAAATACATAAAAATTTACTTAAAAAATGTCTTTGCAGAATCTATTGCCCAACAACCCTGTGACAACACAATATACTGGCCACATTTTCTGTGTTGGTTTAGGGCGAAGGTGCGTGGGAGAAGGGAATACAAGAGAAAGTAGGGAGGGATGGAAAGAGGGAGAAAAAAAGGATAATAAAAGGTTGAATAAAAACCAGCACACACACACACACACACACACACACACACACACACAACACACCACACACATATATATATATATATATATATATATATATATATATATATATATATATGTATATGTGTGTGGTGTGTGTGTGTGTGTGTGTGTGTGTGTGTGGTGTGTCGTGTGTGTGTGTGTGTGTGTGTGTGTGTGTGTGTGTGTGTGTGTGTGTGTGTGTGTGTGTTGTGTGGGTGTTACTTTAAGACATGTACACATATACGTGCAACCGTACACACAACCTAATGCGTACATTCATATCCATATATTCATAACGCTTTTTCCGAAGCAACTCAAATATAAACTTTTTAATGTCTTGCAAGAGGAAAGCTCTTTGAAAGAGTCACTTCTGACTCGTGTTCAGGAAGCGAGACTCGAAACCGGCGAAGAGAGTTGGATTCCTCTTTTCCGTTGCGCTTTTGTTTTCTAGAAAGGAGTTTGATTCTTCTAAACCGTTGTTCGCGCCATTTTTTGTTTCGTTTATATTTTCAGTTTCCAATTCGTCTTTTAATCTTATTGTTTCCCTTTTTATTCTATTTTTTATCATTGTTTCTATTCGTAATGTATAATACAGTGGCATAAATAAGCGAAACAAATGTGTTTCGTACAGTACAGTACAGTTATACAGTAATCTAAAACTGATTTCATTGATAGTATCATTGTATAGTTCTATAGTGAATGAAATTGAAGGAAAGACAGTTATATAAATTTATATAAATATATGTACACATATTTTTTTTCTAACGCTTCAGATAATCTATACACATCAACCTACATTTTAAAATTCAAATATAAACAATTGATAAAAAAGTTTAATTACTCCTTAGACATCGTAGTCAATGTATGCAGAACTGTATTACTATCACTAACACTAATATTAATAACAATTATAATATAAACAGTAATAACAGCAATAAAGACGATTACAAAATAACAATTATTATTTTGTATTAATATAGCAATAATATTGATAGCAGCAGCAGCAGTAGTAGTAGCAGTAGTAGCAATAGTAATAATAATGACAATAAGAATAACAACAAAACAACAACAATAATAATAATTACAGTAATAAAAATAATAACAATGATGATAAGGATAATCGTAATCATCACTACCACCATCATCATCATAATAATTACTACAATAATGACAAGGATAACAACCAAAACAAAAATATTAGTAGTATCAGTCGTAACAGTAATAGTACCAGTAATACAGAACAAGCAGTTATCATAACTATAATAACAACGAAAATGATAAGTCACATGAAAACATAACCTTACGCAGACTAAACGACTCATCATGGAGTTGACAAAGACTACATAAAAGGCTACACACACACACGCAGTCTTTGCTACGTACAAACAAGTCCGCGAGAGAAGCGACATCGAGAACCACCCCACAACACGACCCGAGTTTAACTACCTGAGGACCTCCTCGATGTCGGAATTTACGGTCGCTTGCCAGGGTCCTTAAGAAGACCCGGGTTTTTTTTCTCTCTCTTCTCTCTCTCTTTTCCTATTGTTGATTTTTTGTGATTGTTTTTGGGTTGGGTTGGGTAGGGTTGGGTATGTTGTTTAGAGATGGGGGAGGATATGAGGTTGTGTTCAGTCGGGTATTAAAGATTTTGAGATCGGCGGCGTGGTAATGTTTGTTTATTTTCAGTTTTTCGATTATACTTTCTTTCCTAATGTAGAATTCGTGTTCTAAATAGGGTTATTTTTTAACTCTTTTAAGATCCCACATGCAGCTGAGACATACAAACCACACATTCCCCCATTTTTCCGCCAAATCAAAGTTAATACAACGCACCACAGTTAAATTTTGTTGTCCAAACGCAATATTATAACTAGACGGAGAGAAGTCCAGTGTGGAACTAACCTATCTCAGGGTCGCGTAGTGGATATGACAAAGCACTTTTTACGGGGTGTGTATGTGTGTGTGTGTGTTTGTGTGCGTATATGTGCGTGTGCGTGTTTTTAAGGTGCGGCTGGCAGAGAGAGTTAAATGCTCTCTGGTAAAATATCTTTCCTACTATGAAAATAATGGAATACTAGTAACAATAAGGATAATTATGGTAATATTTACGAAGACGATTATAACGATAATAACAAAAGTGATAACGATAATAACATTTAAGTGATAATGATAATAATGATAATGATAGCAATAGTAAAAATGATAAGAATAGCAAAGATTGTAATAATAACACTAGATATCAATAATAGTATAATGATAAAAGACAATTAGATTATGACATAATGATTTTAATGATAATAAAAATAATGATAACAGGAACAGAAATGATAATGATGATAATAATAACAATGAAGATGATAATATAATAAATAATAATAAAGTTGCTAATAATGATAATCATATCATTTTCAATTATGATACTATTATGATATATCTGACTATATGGCAGTCTATCGTTATGTATCTATGTAAGTATCCAAGTATGCCAAATATACCTAAAAAACTACAGTCTGATACCGAATACCATATTGGGAATACCTGAATAAACTTTATAAGCTATCAATACTACACCTATTATAAATACACCAAAAGTAGATAATACCATAAGACATTTTATTCAGGATTTTGTCTATTACATTCTGAAATAAGATTATCGGAAAAAATTTCATTGGATTAAGTATCATTAAAATATTTGATTATTAGGTTAGATTTTTTTTTTTTTTTTTTTTTTTTTTTTTCAAGGATAAGCTAATTCCGTTATCTATAGTTCAGATCCTTCAACATTAGACTAGAATTTTTATAAAGTATTTTGATTAAGTGAGTCACACCAGGAAGCATGTCCACAATACCTGAAAAATGCATTTATTTCGTCCAAACGTTTGCGGAATTTTGAAAATGACTGGCGCCATCACTTTATCCTTTCATCTCTCTCTCTTTCTCTCTGTCTGTCTGTCTGTCTCTCTCTCTCTGTCTTTCTCACTATCTCTCTCTGTCTCTCTCTCTCTTTCTCTCCTCTCTCTCTCTCTTTCACTCTTTCTCTCTCTCTCTCTGTCTCTCTTCTCTCTCTCTCTCTCTCTCTCTCTCTCTCTCTCTCCCTCTCTCTCTCCCTCTCTCTTCTCTCTCTCTCTCTCTCTCTCTCTCTCTCTCTCTCTCTCTCTCTCTCTCTCTCTCTCTCTCTCTCTCTCTCTCTCTCTCTCTCTCTCTCTCTCTCTCTCTCTCTCTCTCTCTCTCTCAAAAAACACCAATCTTTTTCTTCTTCTTCTTTTCTTTCATTCTTTTATTGTCGACTGACGTTCGTGAGTTCTGCTTTGTCATGCTAGTACAAAGAAACACCCTTTTATAGCTGTCAAAACACCACCTCGATGTCGACGAAGCACACGCTAGAGAGGCCGTTTCATAATGTTCATGCTATCATACAGGAGGTGAAACGTGGCCACATGAAACGAAAAAAATAGGAATATATATATATATATATATATATATATATATATATATATATATATATATATATATATATACATATATATACAATTTATACAAAAATAGATATTAGATGGAAGGATGGAGAAGGAAGACACGAAGAGGATTCAGACAGGCTGGAGGATCATGGAAGAACGTA
Organism: Penaeus vannamei; assembly: GCF_003789085.1. Classification (NCBI taxonomy): domain Eukaryota; kingdom Metazoa; phylum Arthropoda; class Malacostraca; order Decapoda; family Penaeidae; genus Penaeus; species Penaeus vannamei. Next base: position 161,637 of record NW_020870856.1, read on the forward strand.
ACAGGCATCTCGTTCATCAAGAACGTACCACCTAAATTGAAGGGAACGATGTACAAGACGTTATAGTGAGGCCAGCGATGTTCTAAGGCAGTGGTTCCCAAGCCCCATGGTCGCGCCCCAAATTAGGGTCACCAGGTTTTTCTGAGGGTCGCCAGAGGTCTTAGAAGAATAAAAGAATCCATAATTGGATACGTGAGTAAAAGTCAGTGTTTTTTTAACTTTGTTTATTGAAATTCAATGTGTTGGTAATATAACCCTATAAAAGTATAAAACCTAAGCTAATATACATTTGCAAGTATAACTACCATGAAAATAGTTAGATATATTACTACATGTTCACACATTTAGGGTCGCTAGCCCAGGCTAAGACCATATTTGGGGTACTGCCTTTTCCCTTTCTTCCTTCTCTTTGTTTCTCCTTCGCTGTCTCTCTCTCTTTCTTGTGTCCCTTCTTTTCTCCTTCCTTTTCTCTCTCCTTTACCCCCGATTCAATCCCTCTTCTCTCTTTCTCACCCTCATCTTTCTCCTTCTTTCCCTCCCTCCCTCACCCCCGCTCCTTCCCTCCCTCCCTCATCCCTCGCTCACCCCCTCCTTTTCCCTTCTTTCCCTCCCTCCCTCACCCCCTCCTTTCCCCTTCTTTCCCTCCCCCCTCACCCCTCCTTTCCCCTTCTTTCCCTCCCTCCCTCCCTCACCCTCCCCTTCCTCTCCCTCCCTTCACACCCTCCTTTCTCCCTCCTTTCCCTCCCTCCCTCACTCAGACAAAAGTTTGGGAAACACTGTTCTAGGATGGAGACGATGGAATGGACAGAAGAACAGGAGAGAAAATGACGTAGAAGAAAGGAAGATACTCGCATAGGAAGGAGAAGGATGGAGAGAAAAGAAACGATACGAAAGGAAAGAATTGAAGAAGGGAGAAGTAAGCTGAGAGAAGCGAGGTGAAGGTGGCTAGGACACGTAGTGAGAAAAGGGACTTGTAGGAAAAAGGAAGAAAGATGAAGGTCAGGCAGAAAAGAGAAGAGGAACCGAAGAGGAAATGGGAAAACTACGCCAATTGAAGACCAGATGGCAAGAGGGAGAAATGAAGAAGACGCGATAACCAAAAATAAGTGGAAGAAAGTGATCTGCCCGGCGACCCCGCATATATATATATA
>NW_020870856.1:167787-177787 GCF_003789085.1 Penaeus vannamei
AAAATAACAATGAATAGAGCGAAGATTCTTCCAGATGCAACTCAAAAGAGAAAAAACGAAAAAAAAAAAAATCTCAGTTCATCGAGTGTTAACATCTCGCCGGGTTTAAAGGTGACTCGTCGAAGAGAGCAGAGGAAACCATGGGAAAGATAAGAAACGCCTCAGGCTTACTCATTAAGGGCCATTTTCACGTGGCTTTCAATGCCCTGGGGTGTATTTGGCAACTGCTGTCTATATCTCTATCTAACTCTCTATCCTTTTAGTCATCTATCCATTCACTCGTTTATTTTCCCTTCCTTCCTCCTAAGATTCGTTCACGCCTTCCCTCCTTCCCTCTTTCCTTTCCTTTTTTTCCTTTCTTCTATTTTTCCGTTCACCTACCCAGTCATCCTACTACTAATCTACCTATCTGTATCTCTATGCTGCGTCTGTATTCACCTATGCTGTGTATACGCAAGAAAGATTATCTATCTGTTATAACTACTATTGCCTCTATTACGATGATGATGACGGTGAAATTGATGTGAATTATGACGAGAATTCCAATGGTAACTTAAATAATGACGATAACAATAACTGCAATAGTAAAAATAATAACAGTGACAATAAAAAAACAACGTCCTTATCACCATCATAACTACTAGACTCCTAATCACATATACACGAATAATTCCTCTGAAAATGACAATAAGAGCTAAGAGCGATGACGCTTAAAACAGTAACAAAAAAACTAACATCAGAAGGTCGTAAACAAGATAATTGCAGGAATCAACGATGCTCATCTCATTAATTAAGCTAATTAATCGTCTCATTAGCGCCTGTTTTAAGATGAGCGTCAGACAGTAGCAAGAGGAGGTCTATTCTCCTTGTAACTTGCAATTGCTAGATTCTTCCCTTGCAATTTTTTTTGCGAAAGAAAAATCAAATCAAAGACTAAATCATCTATCGATTACCGTCTACGTCTATTTTTTTTTTTTATTACGACAGAGGCTGAATATATTGCAAAAAAGCTAAATGCAAAAAGAATAATAGTAATAAAAGGTTTATGGTGATACAACGTTGCTAAAAACTTGCAACAAAACCCTTCCTCATCGCTAAGGGCGAAATTAAAACAATATCATAAATTTTCCTCTGCACTCACTGCTTAGAATTAGGTACACGTCCAGCCACTTACTAAACTAAACTAAAATAAAGTCGTAGAAAGTGAATGCAAAACAATTTACCAAAATTAGCGATTTGAATGTTTTTTTCCTGCCTCTTTCCACCAGTTTAAAATACCCAGGTCATGTCATAGCATCCGTTGCATTAAATTGTCTAACCCTTTCTCAACAGAACGAACTAAAAACAAAAATATTTCACATCAAGGCCTTAGGAATCTTTTTAAAATAAAATATTTCACACCTACATTATTGTTTCCCTTGTGACGATACAGATCCAAGGTCTTTGGAATCTGTTGGAGGCAATCGGATCCAGAACTGGGTTAGTAAGTGGTATTGCGCGCCCTTGTTGCAGGCATTTCAAACCAATTGGACAGCTTGTTTGGGTTATGCCGCGTGACTGGAGCATTTAACAACATGACATCTAATTGCCAGATGGACATTCAAGGTGCATTCTACAACTAACACACTTCCTAAATATCAATTGATTGCCAAGAAAGACACTTGAATTACGGATGATGAATTCCAGCCCATAATATAACAGCCTTTAATGTTTAGTTAATTACAGGGAAAGATTTGCAACGTATCCTTCACCTGCAGTGGTATTACCGACATAGTCCTCGAGTATATCACAAATGCACCCATCAGCAAGAATGAGTATACCGGTATGCTATTAGTATAACGCACATATGTACATCCTTTACGATCTGCAAGTACTCATTAGTGCCAAGGTACATATAAGACATACATTTAAATATAAGTTTGAAAGTACCTTGATTAGTGCGAAAATGGTCGACGTATGTGAAACGTGGTTGGCGGGGTCCGTAGACTTTCATTAAGGTTTCTCATTGAGAGGAATTCCAGTATTGAAATGTTATACAAATCGAGTTATTCCCTAGTACAGATATCGTACTGGAATGAAGTGTGATATTAAGTGTAAAAATATAATCAACTAAGTAACAAATCACACTAAGTAGTGGTAAAAATCGAAATGAAATCAAATGAGTTAAGTGTGGAATGACAACTGTAAATTTCACAAAGAAGAAAAAGCCATATTTGTAGCATCTTTTTTAATCATCGTACAACAACTGAATGTAAATTTCAAGCGAACATAAAACAAAGAAAATAGCAATCGTGAAACAAACATGACATACAGGTATAAACAAAGAAACATGACCTACCATTATCATCTAAAATACTCTTCTATTACGAAAAAAAAAAAAAAAAAAACTGACTTAATTGAATCCACCATTTCTAAAGGAATCGTCCTGGAATGCAAAAAGTGTGAAGGGGAGGGAGAGAGAGAGAGAGGAGAGAGAGAGAGAGAGAGAGAGAGAGAGAGAGAGAGAGAGAGAGAGAGAGAGAGAGAGAGAGAGAGAGAGAGAGAGAGAGAATAAAAGAAACGAAAGAAAGAGAAGCAAAAAAGAGACGAAGAAAAAAAAATGAAACGAGAGAGGAAGCAAAAAAAAAAAAAAAAAGACAAAAAGAAACGAACAAGAGCGAGAGAACGAGAGAGAGAAAGAGAATATAAACCCAAGTGTGAACATACACTCAAAAACACTCCATCGGCGAACGAAACGGGACAAATACCCCGGGGCTCTCTGACATGCCAGCCGAAGCACCCCCTACGCTAAATGAATATTTGATTGCCATTGAAAGGCTCGCATGAACTGAGCTTCCTCTGTACACAAGGCGAGGAAACAGGATGAGAGATTAGGAGGATGGAGGGGGATGAGGATAGAAGATTAGGAGGAGGAAGAGGATGGATGATAGAGGATAAGGGATGAGGATAAACGATTAGGGAAAAGGAAGAAGGAGGAAGATGGGGTGTGTGGAGGATGGAGGGTAGAGGATGAAGGATGATGAGGATAAAGGATTAAGATGAGGATAAAGGATTATGAGGATTAGGATTCCAGAGGATGAGACGGATTGACGATGATTTAGGGTTAGGAGGAGAAGGAGGAAAGCAGCCAGGATGGAGAGAATGGGACGAGGAAGGCAAACGACAGAGCCGGAGGCATTCACATGATAAACAGGAATAATAAGTGGGATATTTCGAAGTGCCTGAATAAAGGGAAAAGGCGGAAAACAACAAACAAATGAGGATAATAGGACGGAAACTGATAATTAAGATAATCAAATATCTCTGGAACAGTATCGTGAAAAAGAAAAAAAACAAGGAGAAAAGTAAAAATCAAACACAAATCATGCACATAGTAAACAAGGAATACAAAATATAAAAGGAAATTAAGGAGACAAAAAAAAAAAAAAAAAAAGTGTATATAAAATAATGGTAAAATAAAATAAAATAAAATACATAGCAGGAAATAATCTTATATCTAAATCAATAAACGAAAAATTGGGAAAAATGACGGTTGGGTGTGGCTGCTGAAGCAAATGAAAAGTGATGACCTCGAGAAAGAGAAAGAAAAGAGAGATTGAGTTAGGGGAGAAAGGGAGGGAGGAGGGGAGGGAGAGAAGAAGAAGAAGAAGAAGAAGAAGAAGAAGAAGAAGAAGAAGAAGAAGAAGAAGAAGAGAAAGAAGAGAGGAAGAAGAGAGAGAGAGAGAGAGAGAGAGAGAGAGAGAGAGAGAGAGAGAGAGGAGAGAGAGAGAGAGAGAGAGAGAGAGAGAGAGAGAGAGAGAGAGAGAGAGAGAGAGAGAGAGAGAGAGAGAGAGAGAGAGAGAGAGAGGAGAGAGAGAGAGAGAGAGAGAAGAGAGATAAGGAGAGAGGCTGACGGAGAAAAGGCAAGTCTAAATTTAACCTGTTTACCGACGCTACAGGAGTAAAGCCAGGGTGTGGAAGGATGGAAGGAAGGACAAAAACACAATAATGAATCAATAAACGGACGGGATAGCGGAAGTGAGAGAGAAGAACGGAGATGATAAAGCCAGAATGTGGAAGGATGGAAGAAAGAGAGAGAAAAGAATGAGCGATATACCGGAAGAGGGAGAAGAAAGAGGCAAAATCAGAATGTAGAAGGATGGAAAGAAAAGAGAGAAAAAGACGAATAAGCAAGATAGCGGAAGGGAGAGAGAAGAAAGGAGCAGGTAAAGCCAGAACGTGGACAGCAAGGAAGATGGAAGATGGAAGGAAGAAGAGAGAGAGAAAGACGAATGAGAAAGAAAAAGAACTAAAACAAAGACGATCGACGTGCTTTTCACAAACGGTTCCTAACGATCACACGAAGGACTAATAGGGGGGGGGTCAAGGGGGGAAGGGGGGAGGGGGAAATGCAGCTTCAATGTTTTCAGTTCAACGGGAATTATCTCTCTGTCCGTTTGTCTGTTTGTTTTGGTATCTTTCCAGTTTGCTGGCTCTCTTCGCTGCATCCTCAAATAATTCTCCTTTGATAGCTTATCTCTCTTTTTTCACCCTTTCCTCTCTTTCTCTCTCTCTCTCTCCCCTTTGTTACTTTTATCCACCTCCGACCATCCTTCTCCGCTCCTTTTTTCCCTTCATCATTTTCTTTTTCTTTACATTCTTCATTTTTTCTTCCTTCTCTTTCCTTCCTCACCTCTTTCTTTTCCCTTTACATCTCCCCATCTCCTTCCCCCTCCTCACTCCCCCTCCCATCCTATTCCCACTCGCTTCTTCCCTCCCTATTCCCATTTCCCACTCCCCTTCCCATCCCCTTTCCCACTCCCTCCCTTCCCCTCCATTCCCACTCCCTCCCTTCCCCTCCCCATTCCACTCCCTCCTCCCCTTCCCCTCCCACTCCCCCTCCCCTCCCCCTATTCCCACTCCCCCCTTCCCTCCCATTCCCACTCTTCCCTTCCCTTCCCCTTCCCACTCCTTCCCTTCCCATTCCCATTCCCACTCCCTCCCTATTCCCACTCCCTCGCTCTCAAATGTTTGGTGAGGCTGAGAGTCCCGGATGACAAATCGATCGGCTTTTCAACGTGGGCTGGGGAAGGCAGTCCGCCGGCGCCGCGTCCGTCTGGGGGAGGGGGGGAGGGGGGAGGGGGGGGAGGGGAAGGGGAAGGGGCACAGGGAGGAGGGGAGAGGAGGGGCACAGGGAGAGGGGGAGAGAGAGGGGGAAGGGAAGGGGCAGGGAGGAGGGGGGAGAGGGAGGGGCACAGGGAGGAGGGGGAGAGGGAGGGGGAAGGAAGGGGCGCAGGAGAGGGGGAAGGGAAGGGCACAGGGAGGAGGGAGAGGGAAGGGGAAGGGGCGCAGGGGGGGGGGGGGAGAGGGAAAGGAGAAGGAAGGAGGAAGGGGCCAAGGAAGGAGCCAAGGGTCGAAGGAGTAGTAAGGGGAGAGAGTAAAAGGGGGAGAAGGAGGGAGGGAAGGGGTCTCGGAGGAGGGAAAGAAAGAAGGAGGAATAAGGGGAAAGGGAGAGGAGAAAGGAAGAGTCAAAAGGAGGGGATGAATAGGGGACAAATGAGGGGAGAAGAAGGGAATAAGGGAGGAGCCAAAGGGAAGAAAGAGAACTTGGAGGGTGGAAAGTAAAGTGGAAAGGATAAAAGGGAAGGGGAGCAATTGAGGAAGAGGGAGGGGGGAAGGACGGAGGAGCAAGGAAAGACAAGATAGGAGTAAGAACAGAAGGGAAAGTGAGAGGGGAAAAGAACAAAGGACATGGAAAATGGGGGGACATGAATATGACATGAGGAAGGGGAAGGGAAACGAAGGTGAACGTGCGGATGGGGAATAGAAAGAAAAAAAACAGTGAGGAGGTGAAAAGTGAGGAAAGAGACATGAGGAATGAGGAGCAGACAGAAAAAAGAGTAATAAGGAGGAGAAATGTGAGGAAATAGACATGAGAGATGAGGAGTAGACAGAAAAAAGTGATAAAGAGGAAAAAAGAAAGGAGAGAGACATCATGGATGAGGAATATACAGAAAAAAGAGAAATGAACAGAAAAAGGGAAGGGAAAGAAACATTAGAAGCAGGATGAGCAGACATAGCGATGGGGGAAATAAAGAGGAAACGCTGGAAATCTTCTGAGGGGAGAAGAAGGGGGTAAAAAGGAAATGAAAAAAGGCGTGGACAAAGACGCCATGAGTAGGAAGTGTGGGTGTTTAGAGGGGGGGGGGGAAAGGGGAAGGGAAGGGGGCGCATGAGAGGGGGTAGGAGACATGGGGAGGATAGAGTGTGGGAGAAGAACCCATGGGGAGAGGAGGTGGTTAAGGAAGGGGGGGGAGGTGGCCAAGGAAGAGGGGAGAGGGAAGTGGCAAAGGAAGGGGGAGAGGGAGGTGGCCAAGGAAGGGGGGAGAGGGACGTGGCCAAGAAAGGGGTGAGAGGGAAGTGGCCAAAGAAAAAGGGAGAGGGAGATGGGGGGGGGGGGCTTCCAGTGGCGCCAGACCAGATAGGAAAACCCCAGACAAATAAGAGAGGAGAATAGCAGATGCAATAAAGGGGAGTAAGAAGACAGCAATGTAAGGAAATTCAAAGAGAGAATGAGAGAGACGACGATAAGTGAACCGAAGGCAGAGGAGGAAAGATTAAAAACGTTATCCTTGAATCATTTTTTCCTTCTAAAACATTCTCAAGAAGATACTTGAAAGAAATCATAAGGCCATCCTCAAATTAACAAATATTTAAATGAATAAATTACCATGAATAAATAAGCAAACAGATAAATAAAACGTTCCGTGGAATCATTCCGTTTGAGTACTAAACAGACACTGTTTATTCTTTCCTTCAAGTCACAGAAAAAAAGATATTGTTTGGAAGACGAGAAAAAAAAATCTCCCGTGATTTTAAAAGTTACTCCTTTCCCTTGCTCTGACTTCGGATAAAAAAATGCATATATATTAAAAAGAAACACATCCCACGCATCTGCAAGAGGCCCCTGCAATTTCTGCATCATACGTATTGCAACCGGCGGCTTTATCTGCAGTTGGAGTTAACAACCGCCTCTTCTTCATCTTCTCCCTCCTCTCTCTTTTCCCCCCTCTCCCCTCTCCCCATAGACGAATATAAATACCGAAGCATTCTGTACAGGATAACTGATCTGGATCCTGGTGGTCGGCATGCAGATGTGCGCTCCGCGGTTAACGACTGTCTTAAGCATAAATTAGCCATCAAGGCGAGGCACGACTCACGTTTGTGCTTTTCTCGGAGATCTTTTTTTCACACACACATTGTGCTTATTACTAAATCACTATACGTACATCATCTACATTCATCATCAATCTAATCTATTTCTTTCACACAACACACATCAGGCACACACACACTCTTTCTTTGTTCACACACACACACCAAAATTAACTGTTATTCCATCTCTGCTATCACTCTATCAGATCTCTATCATTCTTCTCATTTCGCTACCCATCTTATCCATCTACTACTACCTCACCACGTGGTATGTGAAGTTCCGCACGTCACATATCGCACCAAGGTAGAGTCAATCTGATTGCTTGGAGTTTGTGAAAGCCGATACTCATTCTTATAATGAGAAGTATTCGGTCGAGAGGCCCCGGGGGAGGCTAAGTATGGCTGTCTGTTGTAAATGAGTAGGGCCGACAAGATAGAGGTTTGTGAGCAGAGAACGTGATGTATCGGTGAGCAGCTTGTACTGCGACAGACGGTGTTGACACGGCTTAGGTAGGAGCGAAGAGGGATACAGCACAGGGTTTCTTGTGTGTGTCTTAATTGAGTGAGATGATTAGATTGTATAGGGTTAGGGGGTGAGACTTATGCCGAAAAAAAAAGCACGAGTAGTATCTGTTGGTATGATAGCATGAGCGCCGAGAGAGAGATCGATACGAGATGATGATGAGAGTAGAGACCATGAGAGCAGAGAGACCTGAGATGATATATGAGCAGACATGAGAGCAGTAGTAGAGAGAGAGAGAGAATCATCTGCTAAGCATCGCCTATGGCAACAGGAAACACCTAGCCCGTAAACTAGCCCCCACAGTAACACATCTACATATCATTATTTCGTACTACCAATTAATATTACCTCTCTCTTCCTTATTGTCAACTCTAAACCCTCGCCGTTGACTACGACATTTTGGAGATCTTCGCTAGTCGCTGATTCCATTTTCGCCACTCTACACATCTAATCGTTATGCGCACGCGCACTCTCGCATATTATCCTCACATATTCCGGTATGGAATAAAGTAATAGACCGTCCTTTACATTAATACTCTTACTTATATCTCTCCTCCTCTCATATCGACTCAACAGACGTGTATAGTCAATAAATAACGAGCTCCAACCTTGGCGTTTGTTATATATTGTCTATTCCTCCTTCTTCCTGTCTATGTAGACCTTAACTCACCTGGAGAGAATAGTTAGAGATTGTAGGACAAAAGCTTTAGGGTTTTATACTTCTACAGTTGCTTAGAACAGCATCTACCTAGTTTCACCCGTCCATTAGGTAGTATGATTACTTAAGCAAAACTCGGTTGGAACCATCGTTTTCTGGGCACTCATTCCTTGTTTGCTGATGATCACTTACAAACTACATACTATATCATTCATCCATTACAATACACACTACACATATTTTTTTCCTTCTTCTTTTTTCTACCAGCACACACCACATGACACACTACTACACAGCCCACACCAGTCTACTAATCATCCACACACACATACGAGACGATATCAGGTTCATGTATCGAGTCAGCATATATGATAGCTTTAATCACTATTGAGGTATTTTTTCGTGTCTATATGTGATTAGTCATACTATTAAGTATCAGGTTTATGGTTCAATTAACATCTCTGAAGAGCATGTAAGTAAAATAACTATTACATCACTAAGGAAGAAATAATCAAAAATGGTAGTAACAAATTAAATAATTGATATAAGATATAAGTCATTATAATATAATAATTAATGGCAGTTAGTAGTTAGTCCAGTAGTAGTCGTAATAATGATAAAAATAATAATAATAAGTAATAATTAACTAATGAGAGAGAAGAGTGGAGAGAGAGAGAGATCACAGAGAAGAGAGGAAAGTAAGAGAGAGGGGAGAAGAGAGAGAGAGAGAGAGAAGAGAAGAGAGAGAGAGAGAGAGAGAAAGAGAGAGAGAGAGAGAGAGAGAGAGAGAGAGAGAGAGAGAGAGGAGGAGAGAAGTAAGAAAAAAAATCATCGTCTCCATCTCAACCACCATTAGCATTCTCGGCCAGCCTTAAATCCCTCAACTTTCCCCTCGCATCTCCCTCGGGAAAGGCTGACAAGGTGAAAGCGCTTAACTTTAACTGGAGGTCGATAAGACAACGTAAACCTCCCCCCCTTCCCCCACCATCCTCCTCGCATCCCACCACCCCTCATCCCCCTCCCCACCCAACCTTGCTCTTCCCTAACCACTTCTTCTTATGCCTGTCCTCCCTCCCCTCTCCTTACCCGCCTCGTCCTCCACCTCCCTCACTCTCCTTTTATCCTCCTCCCCTCTCCTCTCCCCTCCTTATTATTTCCTCTTTGCCCCTCTCTTCCCCCTTCCACTTTATTCTTACCTCCCATTCTCCCTCCTCTTTCCTCTTCTTCTCTCCCCTCTTTTCCTAAGGCCTACCTCCCTCCCTTTTCCCCACCTCTCCTCTCCCCCACCCCCACAATGACCTAATGTTGGAGGAAGACGTGAGCGCTTTCTCGTTTACTCTCCGTGAAAAGCATCTCTTTGAGGTATTCTTTCTGCGGTTATATTTAGATAGATATATGGAGCTTTATGTATGTATGTGTGCATGTAAATATGTAAAATATCTACACGTATGCATGCATGTATGTACAAAAGCACGTATGTAAGTATACACACACATGTACACACGCAGAGAGAAATATCAGCGTGAGTTGCTAATCCCCGCGACATTAATCCCCCTCCGCGCGTAAAGCTAGGGTCACACAAGTCTCCTTTGCCCTGGGATCCCTAGACAGCCTCGCCGAAGTCT
>NW_020870856.1:182787-195287 GCF_003789085.1 Penaeus vannamei
TTAAATGTATAATAATAAAAATAAATTTCGTAAAAAATTATTTATTAATTTAATGAAAAAATAATTATTTATATTAATAATAAAAAAAATAAATAAATGAATTCTGTTAATGATATTTGAAATTCAATTCATTAAAAAATAATGCAATTATATGTATAATTATATAAAAAAAATTTAAATAAATTTTTCAATGAAGAAATAAAGTTAATAATAAAAAAAAATGTATTGATAAATAATTAAAAAAAAAAATAATATTGATTTTAAAATTTTTTTTTAATTATGATTTTGATATTATTAAATTGTGATTATAATTAAAAAATATGAATAATATATTAAAAAAAAAAATGAAATAAAAAAAAATGAAAAATATAATAATAAATATTGGTAATTAAAAATTTGATAATTATTGTTCAAATTTTTTATAATATGATATTTCTATTATAAAATGTTTTAGTAAAATTTATATAAAATAAAAATGAATAAATAAATGATTATAAATAAATACATTCAATTTGTAAAAATTAGGAAAAGAAATGAATAATTAAATAATTTGTTAAAAAATTAAAAATATTGAATATAATTGTTATGATGAAAAATAAAAAAAATGAAATAAAATAATAAATTAATATTTGAAATTATATATTGAAATTAATGACAAAAAAAATGTATAAAAATGATGATATTTATATTAAAATAAATTAAAACAAAATAATATTATATGAAAATTGTATAATATTTAAATTAAAAAAAATAATGTATAATAATATGAATTAAGAATTTTGTTTTAATGTGAAATGAAATGTATAAAAATAAAATGAATGTTAAATAAATATATAATAATTTATGAAATTTTGTTTTGAATCTATAAAATGATAAAATATAATTAAAAAAATGTAATGTATAATTAAATATTATGAATAAAAAATAATGAAAAATAAATAAATAATGTAATATGTAATCTGATTTGATGCAAATAATTAATAAAAATTGATGAATTAAAATTAATATTAATTGATTTTGATTTAATAAAAAATATTAATATATTCTGATGATTGAAATAAAAAATAATATGAATTATTTAAAATTTGTGTATATAAATAAATTATAAAAATTACAATAATTAAAAAATTACATGATATAAATTGTAATATGAAATTATAAATGAAAATATTATAATAAATGAATAAAATTATAAATGTCTGAATTTTTTAAAATGAATATGAATTATATTTATATAATAAAAATAAAAAAAAATTAAAATATTTAATATTTGTTAATTTGTTTAATTAATGTAAACTGATTGTTAATAAATAAATAAATTAATAATATGAAATAAATAATTTTGATGATATTATAAAATTAAATATGGGATGAATATTGATTAATAATTATGTTTATTGTTAAATTTTTTTTTTAATTTTGTAATTTTTTTTTGATTTAAACTGTATGATTTTGTATTTTTTGATTTATGTTTTATGATAATTACTTGATTTGTCTACAAATAATAATAATCAATATAACTATAACAATACCAACACTAATAATGATAGCATTAATGATAAAGCATGATAATAAACACAGTGATAAAGAGAAGAAATAATAATAGGCGCTAAAAACAGAACTATAGGAATAGTACAGAGGAACCAGGTCAAGCCGCCAATAAGAAGATTATTAGTCTCCAAACCTTCCCTTACGACACTCGACCTATCCACATACACCGCCCCCTCGCCCCTCCCCTTTCCCAACGCCTATCCCCCTCCTCCGCCCTTTTCTTTTCACCTTTTCCTACTCTTTCTCTGCTCGCTCACTCTTTCCTTGCCTAGTGTTACTCTACATTCAAATATCTACTCACTCTCTCTCTTTATCGTCCTTTCTGCTTCCTTTGCCCTCTCCCTTTCTCATTGTCTCCTCTTATTCTCTTTCTCTTCCTTCCCGTTCCCTCTTATCCTTCCCTTTCACCTCTCCCGCGTTCTCTTCCCGTCCTCTTTATCCCCTTCCCGCTTTCTCTATCCTTTTCACTTCCTTATCCTTACACCCCTTCCCCCCCCCCCTCTGCCCTTACTGTCCCCCCCCCTGTTTCCTCTACTCCTTCTCCTCTCTCCCCCCTATCCTGCCACGCCATTCTGTCCCTTTCCCTTCCCTATCCCCTTTCATGACCTCCTTTCTACCCCATTCCCCTCTCCCATCCCCCTTCACCCTCCTCCCACCCCCTTTCCCCCCCCCTCTTGAACTGCCCTTTCCCCTTCCGCCGCTTTTACCCCGCCATCACCTTCTTCTCTCCTCCCCCTTTCCCCTTCTCTCCCTCTACCCCTTCCCCCTTCTCTCAACTCCCCCCTCTTCCTTTTCCTTTTCTACCCCATTTCCTTTCTCTCCCCTCCCCCTCTAACCTTCCCCTCTCTCCCCCTCCCCTTCCAACCTTCCTCTCCCTCCCAATTCCCCTTTTCCTCCTTCCCTCACACCCCTTTCCCCTCCAACCCCTTCCCCTCTTCCTTCCCAACTCCCTCTCCACCCCTCCCTCTCCCCCTCCAACCCTTCCCCTCTCTCCCAAACTCCCTCTCCACCCCTCCCTCCCCCTCCAACCTTTCCCCCCTCTCTCCAACTCCTCTGCCACCCCTTTCTCCTCCCCCCCTCCAACCTCCCCTCTCTCCAACTCCCCTTCTCCACCCTCCCTTCCTTTCCCCCTTCTCTCCCCCTCCAACCTTCCCCTCTCTCCCAACTCCCTCTCCACCCCTCCAACCTTCCCCTCTCTCTCCTCTCACCCCTCTCTCCCCAACTCCCCTCTCTCCCCAACTCCACCTCCCCTACCCTTCTCCCGCCCCTTCCCTCCCTCCCCTTGCTACTGTGTCGCCCACGAGGGTTCGTCGACCTCATGGAATTTACTACCACGCTGGCCTCGATCTGTCTATCGATTGACTTCGGATGTCCGTCAAGATTCAAGGTCATTGACCCAGGAAGAAGGACTTGTGATACGGCGGAAGGAGGCTGGGGATCGATCGCCTTTTGTTTAGAGTAGTTTGTGGAAATAAATAGTAAACATAAACAAAACGGGAGACGAAGCTCGCCGTGCGCATGTATGAATGGAGGTACGTATGCATGAGGGGCAGGTAAACACGCACCCCAATTCTAATGGAGTTATAAGGGGTGCATGGGTTGTATTTTATTGTATTGTGTTATGTATTGCTGTATTGCGTAGCGCTGTACTGTTGTGTCATGGGCGTGGGCTTGTGTTTATGCGTGCGCGTGCGCGGGTTTCGGACCCGCAAAAGCCATACATCTTTCAAAAAGGGCACCGCATCGATCGTTACCAAGCCCCATAGCGCGAGTACTAAAAGCTTCATAAAAAAAAGAAAGAAAAAAATGCCCTCTTCAGCCGCGCCATTTAAAGCCCCATTTCGTCAAAGCTCATTTCGGAACCAAAGGAACTGCGGACCACGGCGACGGTTGCACATATTCCGGAGGAGAGGTGAGGGGAGGAAAATGGAGAGGGGGGGGGAGAAGGAAAGGGAGGAAAATGGAGGGAGGGAGGGAGATATGGAGGGGAGAGGAAGAAGGGAAGGGAGGGAAATGGAAGGAGAGGAGGTAGGAGAGAGAGAGAGAGAGAGAGAGAGAGAGAGAGAGAGAGAAGAGAGAGAGAGAGAGAGGAGAGAGAGAGAGAGAGAGAGGAGAGAAGAGAGAGAGACATAGGACAGAGAGAGAGAGAGAGGACAGAGGGGACAGAAAGAGAGAGAAGGAGGGACAGAAAGAGTAACAGAGGACAGATATATAATATATATATATATATATTATATATATATATATATATATATATATATTATAGAGAGAGAGAGAGAGAGAGAGAGAGAGAGAGAGAGAGAGAGAGAGAGAGAGAGAGAGAAGAGAGAGAGAGAGAGAGGAGAGAGAGAGAGAGAAACATACAGAAACAGAATGACATAGCAAGAGACAAGCAAAAAAAACAGACAGAGGGCAAAGCAGACAGACAGACAAGGGACAAAAGCACTCGCAATATCTCCAAAAACACAATCCTTACGATCATAAAAAAGCGAGCCTCATTTCCCCTCCTCTCTTCATCGACGTGCTCAGGTGTAAGGAGAATTCCTTTGCTCCTGGGGCGATCGTTGAGAAAGGAGGAGGAGGAGAGGGAGAGGGAGAGGGAGAGGAGAGGGAGAGGAGAGGGAGAGGGAGAGAGGAGGGAGAGGAGGGAGGGAGAGAGGAGATAGAGGGGAGGGAGAAGGAGAGGGAGAGGAGGAGAGGGAGAGGGAGATAGAGGGAGGGAGGGTAGGTGTGACGAGGAAAGCGAGACAAAAGAAGACGGAAAAGGGATAAATACAAAAAGGAAGAAAGAAAGGGAAGTGAAGAGAAGGATAGGAAGGCAGGAAGAAAGAGAGGAAGGGAGGAAGAAAGGGAAGTGAAGAGGAGGATAGGAAGGGAGGAAGAAAGGGAAGTGAAGAGGAGGATAGGAAGGGAGGAAGAAAGAGAGGAAGGAGAAAAAGAGAAGGAGAGGAGGATAGGAAGGGAGGAAGAAAGGGAAAAGGAGGAAGGAGGAGAAAGGGAGTGAAGAGGAGGATATGAAGAAGTAAGGGAAGTGAAGAGGAGGATAGGTAGGGAGGAAGAAAGAGAGGAAGGGAGGAAGAAAGGGAAGAGTGGAGGAAGGGAGGACCCCTATGTTTAGAGAGGACCTCCGGCGAGCCTCGAGGGTGCAGTGCAAAAGGGGAAAGAAACGTACCCTCTTTTTCCCCTTCAATTATCTTTATCGAGGCTGACCTTCTCCGCCCCCTCGCCCTCCTACCCCCACCCCCCTTACTCCTTGCTCTCTCGTCTTGCCCATCCCCTCTCCTCCCTTTTCCCCCCTTCCCTCTTCACCTTTCTTTCCTTCCCCGACCCTCCTCTCCCTTACCTTTCTTCTTCTCCCTTTCCCCGTTCTCCTATCCCTCCCCAAGCCAGTCCCGTTTCCGTCCCCACCTCTCACTTTATCCTTCCTTTCCCAAGCCCCTTTCCGCTCTCTTTTCCTTTCACTCTTCCCCTTCCCATCCCCTCTCCTTCGCTTTCCCCTCCTCCAGTCCACTTTCCCCTCTCCTTCCCCTTCACTCTTCCCTCTTCCATTACCCCCCTCTCGTTCCTCCTCCCTCTCCCTCCCTTCGTTCTCCCCTTCCTTCTCCCCCATCTGGTTCTTCCCCTCCCATATCCCTACTTGTTCTCCTCCCTCACCTCCCCTCCCCCCATATCCCTTTCATGTTCTTCCTTCTTCCCCTTCCCCTCCCCTCACCCTTCCCCTTTCCCTCTCCCCTCACCTCTAGCGAACCAAGCCCCAGAGATATCCCGAGGTGACAGGGTTCAGCCGAGTTAGCGAAAATATTTTGGAGAAAGGATTTATGTTCGGCCTTATCCGAAATCTTTACGGCCCTGCGAATTGCATGAGGAAAAGTACACACAATTGGAGTGATTTTTCATTCATAAACAAAGGTTTTCTTTTCGTTATCCTTTTGTTATTGTGACTGCTGTTGCTGGTATCTCTGTATGTCATCACCATTACTCTCATTATCGTTGTGATTATAAATTTGATTAGTGATGTCTTTAGCCATTATCATCATTTTTACTATCATCATTATTACTATCATTTCTCATTATCATGTTGAAGTTTTTGTTAACAGCATCATTACCTAATCAGTAATATCTACTAAAGCATTTAAAAGGGTGCTAGCGAAAGCAGCATCAATATCAGTTTCATATTCAGCAGCAAAGCAGAAATAGCAGGAGGACCACCAATAACAGCAGCAGCAGTATTAATACCAATAACAATAAGCAGTAACAATATCAATACTAAAAACAATGATAATAAAATAAAATAGATCATTAAACAAATCAAAAAATAATTAATAATAAGCCAATTACCCCCAAATCAAAATTATAAAAGCATCTTCCCCCTCTCTCTCTCTCTCTTCCCCCTCCCTCCTTCTCTCCTTACCTCCCCTCCCTCACCCCTCAACCCTCCACCCACCCACCCGTCTCACACATGCCGCCCACGTCCGCCTCCCCCTCCCCCTGCCCCACCCACCCCACCCCCCGCGTTCGTTTGGGGGATTAGATCGCGTCCCGCTCAAGTGCCGAAAGGAAATGGGTCCGAGGCCGCACTCGCCGGTCGGATTACAAAGATTCTTGTTGACTCTCATAGAGGGATGGATGGGCGGTTTTGTTGGTGTTGATGTTGCTGCTAGTATCATTTTTATTGTCATTATTAGTGTTTGTGTGTTGCTGCTTTTGATATATTGTTTATTATCATAATTGTTGTTGTTTTTTTATTATTATTATATGGTCATTATTATCATTACTACTATCATTATTATCATTACCATTCCCAAAATCATTTCTATTACTATAATTATCATCATGATAATTATTGCCATTATCATTATTGTTGTTGTTAGTACTGTTATCTTCATAAATATCTCACATCTTTGCATTTGTGTTCCATTTGATGCGGAGTTACACGAATGATTCAACGACTACTCCTTATCTTTCCTCACAAATATCCATTTTCCTTTTTTTTCTGATGATAAATAAAACAAACCCGCGTACACTCATAATCCCCCCCCCCCTATTACGCTTCACTCTTCTCTCGATGTAGTTCAAGCTTTGCTCAGAATATTCAAAATATACCATCCCCCCGCAAAAAAAAAAAAAAATAAAAAATAAAAAATAAATATAAATAAATTAAAAACAGAAAAATACAAAAACATAAAAAAAAGAACAGAAACAGATAGCAAAAACATGAACAAATCGGGGGAAAAACATTGACAAAATGGGAAAAGATATTTTTAAAAATTAACGAGAAAAATGAGAGTATACCCAGCGTACTCTCATGAGTTTCCCTCTTACGTCTTACTCTTCTCCTCGATGTAGTATCAAGCTTAGCTCAGAATATCAAATATACCCCCCCCGCAAAAAAAAAAAAATTAATAAATAAATAAATAAAAAATCAAAAAAGAAAAAAAAAACGTAACAAATACAAAACATAAAAAATGAAGCACACAAACAGATAAAAAATCAGGAAAAAAAGATATTTAAAAAAATAAACGGGAAAAATGGGAGTATACCCAGCCTACGAGATAGAGTTCCACCCGGGGCTGGGACTGCGGACGCCCCTTCCTTTTCCCTCCGAAAGTCCCAAGTGAGGAGAGACAACCGCAAAGGAGAGTTTTTGGTATATGAATCCTTTGATCCTTTATATCTCTATTCCGTTTTCTGTTTTTTTTACGTATATAATTTTCTAATATTTCTGAATAAAGCAACTAGTGAAGTAATAAATCGACCGGTAAATAAAACGAAACCAGTAATAAAGTAATAACAAAACAAAACAAAAAAAACGAGTGCCAAAAAGATGAAATAACAAAAGCCAAAGAAAACACTAATACGCATAAAAAGCAAATAACAAGACAGAACGAGTAACAAAGACGGGAGTACTGCGTGTCCAACCCAAATTGCAGCGCGTGTCATCTCCAGCGCCAATTACATAACACATCCAATCCGGGCTGTTAATGTTAATAGGCCAATTCGCCGCCGATAATGCGTAACGTAAGCTTCTGGGGCTGTAATAAGAGAGAGAGAGAGAGAGAGAGAGAGAGAGAGAGAGAGAGAGAGAGAGAGAGAGAGAGAGAGAGAGAGAGAGAGAGAGAGAGAGAGAGAGAGAGAAGAGAATAAGAGAAAGAGAGAATATGACAGAAAGATAGATAGGTACATACAGAGACAGAATGAAAATAAAAGAAGCGAGAGTAAAAAAAAAGTGGTGATATTGCCGCTGTAAAACGACGCGCAATAAAATCGGTGATGATCCCATGTGCAATGTTCAATATTCGGTGTCTTTTTTTCGTGAGTTTGCAATAAAATCGAAAAGCAAGAAATTTATTCTAATGTCGTAAAAGTAGAAAATTTGCAGGATAAATCTGCAAATATTCAATTGCAATACGAAGACAAGTATAATTACTGCCCTAAAAATTAATAGAAAAAAAATAAAAAGGCAAAAACGAGTTGCAAAATCGTTTTTCATTTTATGAGTTTGCAATGAAAAAATCTAAAAAGACGAGAATGAATCGAATGTCGTAAAAGTACAATATAATATATATATATATATAAAAATAAAGTTGCAGGATAAAATAGACAAATAATACAAAATAATACATATACGTCTTTAAGCATAAAACGAGACAAAAAGAAAGAAAAAAACAACATACGAAATAACGAGTTGCCAAATCGTTTTTTACGCGCGCCCGCCCCCTCCCATGTCTCGTCACGTACGCCCGTAAAAACAAGAAAAAAAGACGAAACGTTTCCTCAAGGTGACATCTGGAAACTTATATGACTTCTACGCTTCGGTCTTTTCGCAAAATGACGACGAGTAATTCGAGCACGGAATAGGGAAAACTCTTATGCAAGATCTGTGTTAAAGTGCAGAGATGAGAGTGATTGCTAAAATTAATGAAGGTGATGTTTCGCTTTATAAGCTGAATAT
Source organism: Penaeus vannamei (assembly GCF_003789085.1). NCBI lineage: Eukaryota > Metazoa > Arthropoda > Malacostraca > Decapoda > Penaeidae > Penaeus > Penaeus vannamei. Next base: position 191,291 of record NW_020870856.1, read on the forward strand.
ATCAACTTAGACTAAAAAAAAAAAAAAAAGCACAGCAAAACATATATAGATATAAATGTGTGATTGTCTGTGCACGTGTGTGTGCATGTGTGCGTGTGTAAATATATAAATGTGTGCGTGTGAGTAAATATATAAATATGTGCGTGTGTGTAATATATAAATTGTTCGTGTGTGTAAATATATAAATGTGTGTGTGTGTGTGTGTGTGTGTTGTGTGTGTGTGTGTGTGTGTGTGTGTGTGATGTGTGTGTGTGTGTGTGTGTGTGTGTGTGTGTGTGTGTGTGTGTGTGTGTGGTGTGTGTGTGTGTGTGTGTGTGTGTGTGGTGTGTGTGTGTGTATGTGTTGCGTGTGTGTGTTGTGCTGGTGTCGCGAGTAGCGTTAGTGACTGTGTGTAGTGGAAATGTGTGAATGTTGAATTTTGTGTGGTGTGTGTGCTGTGTGTGTGTGATTTGGTGTGTGTGTGAGTGTGTGTAGATGAGTGTGTGTGACTGTTGTGTGGGCGGTTGTGTGCATGTGGTCATCTCTTCCATTCTCTCCGTCCCCACTACGAAACCAACCCCAAGAGGAGGATGAAGATGAAGACGACTCCAGGAGGCGACGACAGCGAGACACACGCACGGAGGGACGACTTTTATATTCCGGGGAATCTCAGGCAGACAAGTCGCTGGCTTATCGCCTCTCAAAGACGTCGCTTCTTGGGGCGATTATGACATGGCGTCGAAGGAGCACGAAGGGAGAGTCCGGCTTCGTGGCTCAGGTTGGTGGCTCTCTTTGCTTGTTTTCTTGTTGTTTTTATCTTTTCTTTTTTTCTAAGTTTAGAGTGTATGCGTGTGGACGGGTGGATTACGTGCATGAGAGGGAGTGTTTGTGGGGGTTTTGTATGGCGTGTGCATGTGGGTTTCCGGTGTGTAGTGCGTGCGTGTCGCGTGCATGCCAGCGCATGTGCGTTTCTATATGCGTGGACGTGTGGACGTTCGCGATTATGTATACCTGTGCCGCCTTGCGTGCGCGCACGTACTTGCTTACTCGTCCTTCGTGCATGTATATGAATTCGTGCCCATAACTGCCTCGGAGAGCGCCCGCAACAGCCGTGCCTTCCGCGAGAGACGCTTTTATAGGTACTTCGCAGCTTCCCGTAAATCGAGAGCAATCAGTATAAACGTCTGGGAATCAAGTTAGTATCTATTACATTAACGTCACCGATGATTCCCGAGTGCCATTCAGAATTCAGCAATGAAAGTGGTTTAAGAGACGGCTGCCTTTTGGAGAGGACAGGGGCACTATAAAGGTAAGAGGGAATGAGGAAAACATTGCCCCACCCAAAAAAAAAAGACCGAAAAAGGGTTAAAAAAACAGAAGGATAAACATCTCATCCACTAAAGATACTCGTAAGGAAAAATAAACTTCAGATCATCTTGGGATATGCCAATTGGGTTTATTGAACGATTTATTAATTCAAAATTTCATCTACAACGTAAGCATAGATAACCCTGCCTTATTGCAAGATACCCCATAATTGCAGTGCATCGACTTTGAACATATCGTTGTTTGAGGATTACATGAAAGTTAAAATTAAAATTAATTAATAATAAATAATAATAATAATAAATAATAATAATAAAATAATAATAATAATAATAATAATATAATAATAAATAATAATGGTAATAATACATTATGGGTAAGACGTCTGAGAATACCTTTGGTTGCGCACCCCTTTATTTACAAAGCACAAGTTACAAATCAAAATAGGAATGCCTCGGTAATCACAAAAGCATGCATCTATCATGGCATCAAGAAAATATAGGTATACACATTTTCAAACGCCATGACTAGACCTAAAGACACCGAAAGAGTGAAAATAGAAAAACAAATATTTTCATTTAAAAAGTTCTGGAGTTTAATATCAAGAAGCTTGGACAAAACGTCACAACCAATTCAGACACTGCTAGAACTCTCCTTTATTCTTTGGGAGAAGGTACAGTACGTGACATGACACAGCAACCAGCCCAGTTCTGCTATTCTTAGCGAGCAACAGAGAGAGAGAGAGAGAGAGAGAGAGAGAGAGAGAGAGAGAGAGAGAGAGAGAGAGAGAGAGAGAGAGAGAGAGAGAGAGAGAGAGAGAGAGAGAGAGAGAGAGAGAGAGAGAGAAGAGAGAGAGAGAGAGAGAGAGAAGAGAGAGAGAGAGAGAGAGAGAGAGAGAGAGAGAGAGAGAGAGAGAGAGAGAGAGAGAGAGAGAGAGAGGGGGGGTAAATCAAGAAATAACTTGCTGTTTCTTTACATTCTTCCTTCTTTCTTGTCTCCTTCGCTTTCGCATTTTCCTCACACATGCCTTCTCTTACTCTCGCTGTTTCCTGCTACTCCGCCGTCTGTTTCTCTTTTTATTTTTTTCTTTGTGTCTTTTCTCTTTCTCCTCCCTGCTTTCCTTCTCTCTCTCCCTCTCCTTTTCTCTCGACTTTTGTCTCTCACTCACATCATCCGAGTTATATCTAGATCATATTACTGAAATATGTATGCTAATACTATTATATATGTTATATTCCACATTACAAAACCTTACATATTTGTTCCATAAGCATCTTCACACACAAATACCTAAGTATATATGCATGATCATTGCTTTACCTGTTTACCCATCTCTTCTTGCCACACTAGACATTCCGCAAGAGCTATGTATTGTTGTAATACGATCTTTCTTCACCACCGATTGTCACATGCTTGACGTGACTTATAGGCTTCCTTAGGCGACTGTACAATGCGACAGGTAGAGTCCCCGCGGAGAAGCGACTCTGACTCCAACGCCATTACTACTTTAATAAAGGAATCGAGACACTTTGACTGTCTGACTCATAAACGCTAAGCTCGCCGTCTACCATACTCATGTAGGGTCTATCTCATGAGCTCTTAAATACCCCTCTCCTGATCTCCTCCTCATCTCCTTTCTCCCTCTCCCTCTCCTCTCTCTCCTTCTCCTCCTCCCTCTCCTTCCCTCATCCATCTTAATCACAAAGAAGAAAAGGCGCGAAGAAAGAAAGGAAAAGATAAGATCAACAAACGGGATCCGAAAACAAACAAGTGTTGCCAGACCCGCGAGTCCCCTCACTCACCTCCTTTCGCCTCAGGAAGCCAGAGCCGCGAGAAATGGTTCCTCAAAGGGAGGAAATATCTTCAGGAGAGACTCATAAGGGAAAGGAGATTACATATACATTGTGTGGGGGTGCGGGGTGAGGGTGGGTGGGATGGGGATGGGGAGTGGGTCGGGGGGGAAGGTGTATGGGTGTGTGGAGGGGGAGGGATATATGTGAGAGAGTGAATGTGTGTGTGTTGTGTGTGTGTGTGTGTGTGTGTGTGTGTGTGTGTGTGTGTGTGTGTGTGTGTGTGTGTGTGTGTGTGTGTGTGTGTGTGTGTGTGTGTGATATTAGAAGTAGTCTAACAATAATACCGATAGCAATAACAATAACAATAATAATAGATGATGATGATGATGTGGTGGTGGTGTAACAAAATCGATAACAATAACAATGATAACAATAATCATCATTACGATGATACAGATGATCATCATCATAAATACAATAATTAGAATATCAATTATAACAAGAACATCAACAGCAGCAATAGAAAAACAACAACAGCAACAATAATAATCATCATCACAATAACAACGAGAAGTAAATAGATTCTTTATGGTAGATGAACACCGGAACAACACACCCATAATAGGCTAACCTACCTACACGAAACACGCACACAAACTTAACACTTTTCTTTGTTTGTTCTTCGTATTTCTCTTTCTTTCTTCCTCCCTCTCCGTTTCTCCCTTTGTTGTCTTCTGTTCGCACACTCATCCACCCCCTCCCCTCTCCCTTCCCCCTTCCCCTTCACAAAAAAGGAAAAATAACAGCGCTAATTTCGATCCAATTCCAAACAGTAACATTTAGGAGGAAGCCTTTTTTTAAAGTATTTTTTATTCTTAAAAGAGCAGAAGAAAAAGCAG
>NW_020870856.1:200287-202787 GCF_003789085.1 Penaeus vannamei
TAATAATGATAACAAAAATAAAAAAAAATAATAATAATAATAATAATAATAATAATAATAATAATAATAATAATAACAATAATAATATAAAAAATAACAATAATAAATAAACAAATAAATAAAACTATTCCCAAAGACATACCGCCCACCCCCAACCCCGCGAGCGAGCCAGTTCCCGCAAGACGGACGCCTCCTCCTCCAACAAGTCTACTAGATTACCCAAAAAATGATTACCCACGAAGGTAATTCCCCCGGAACCGCCCCGCCGCTTATGCAGGCTTCGTAACAACACCTCTTTAACGACGACCTCATGTAATATGTACATTATTTCGGGCCAGCAGCGGGTTATGCCTCCCACCAAAAGAGGAGAGGAAAATGTGATTGTGTGTTCATGTGGCTCGCTCTCTCGCCCGCTCTTTTTCCTCTTATTTTTGGTGTGTTTACGTGTCTCATTCTCTCGATCTCTCTTTTTTCCTTTTATTCACTGTGTTTGTGTCTCATTCTCGCGCTTTCTCGTTATCCTCTTATTTTTGGTGTGTTTACGTGTCTCATTCTCTCGCTTTCTCTTTTTCCTCTTATTTTGTGTCCCATTTTTTCCCTTTCTCTTCCACTTAATTTTTTTGTGTTTGGGTTTCACTGTCTCCCCTTCTCCTTTTCCACTTATTTCTCGTGCGTTTATAATCTCGCTTTCACCCTTTCTCGTTTTTCATCTTATTTTAGACATATGCCTGTATGTATCTATACCTATCTGATAATATATCTCGGTCCCTACCTATATTAATTCATCTACCTATCTATCTGTCAGATCAAATACCTGTCTTTCTCTGTACTCTTTGTTTCTATCTCTTTAGCCATACACTCTCCTATTTTCATTTCTATCACTCCATCTAACTGTTAATCTATCTATGACTATATATCTAATTATCACTCTCTCTTTCTCCTTTTATATATTCTACTGCTTCTAACACTCTCTCTCTCTCTCTCTCTCTCTCTCTCTCTCTCTCTCTCTCTCTCTCTCTCTCTCTCTCTCTCTCTCTCTCTCTCTCTCTCTCTCTCTCACACACACACACACACACACAACACACACACACACACACACACACACACACACACACACACACACACACACACACACAAAGACAGAAAGACAGTCTGACTGACTGTCTGCCTGTCTCTCTTTCTTTCTCTCGGCGTGAATGTAGCACCTATATGATTCAGTCATCACACCAAAACAAAAGCAAGGATTAAAAAGACACACACAAAAAGGCAAAATACATAATCTTCACATCATCTTCGCACCCCCCCCCCAAAAAAAAAAAAAAATAAATAAATAAAATAAATAAAAAAAATCTCAAAGCACCCATTTTCTCCTCCCGAAGCGCAGTCAGTGACGTAAGCATCAGGATTACGGTGTTGTGACCTCGTTTCATTCATGTTTCAAGTCTCGAACATTGGGGTTAGAAGTAAGGAGGGAGGGGTAGGGGGAGGGAAGAGGCTTTGGGTGGTAAGGTAAGGAAGGCTCTTTGTGGTAGGGGGAGGGGAAGGGATGGTACGGACGTAGGGGAAGGGAGGGAGGAAGTTTGGGGTAGTAAGGAAGGCGGGGGTGGGGCTCTTTTGGGATAGTGTGAGGGGAGGGGGGCTTGGGTGGTATGGAGGAGGGGGGTTAGGTGGTATGAAAGGGAGGAGAAGGGATATCTTGGTGGTATTTAAAGTGGAACTGGGTTTTGCGTGACGTGGAGGTTGACATTTCTTCCACGAAGATAACTATTCAACATCTATTCAACATTTCCGCGAAAGAACGGTAAGGCGAGATCCACAGCTCGACCTTTTCACGTTCGCCCGCTTCCTGACGAGTCGGGGCTCGGCCGTCCAAGCACGTTTCATCAACTTATTGGCGAGCATCACCCGGTCATCACACACACACACACACACACCACACACACACACACACACACACACACACACACACACACACACGCACGCACGCACGCACGCAAGCAAACACACACACACGCAAGCAAGCAAACACACACACATACACACACACACCCAGATACCCACTCGTGCATTTCCAAGATTGCAAAGGGCAACGAAGCTGCAACAAAGGTGCTTAAGACCATTCCTTGCTGCAGCGCCTCGAGAGAAAAACAACAAATACATGACATGAGAGGAAGCACAAAATCTCCGACGTTTCAAGTGAATTTAGATTTCTCTTCGGGGAGGGACAAAAAGAGAGAGAAAAAAAAAACTAAATGGCATTATCTTCAGAAAGGATATCTCTCCCGGGTTTCCTTCAGGAGCTCTTCCTGCCCGAAAGAGCAGTCTACAGCAGTTTCACTAAAAAATTCACGGTTTTTTTCCATCTTAACTTTTCCTCTTCTTCTTATCATTACTATTGCTATTATTAATGTTACCATTGCTATTATCATTATTAATATCATGATCGATACTTAGGTTCTTGATTGCTTTCTCGTTACTGTTTGTCCTTAAGAGTTTCTGA
>NW_020870856.1:215287-220287 GCF_003789085.1 Penaeus vannamei
CTCTACCTACCCCACGCCGTATTAATATTCGATGATCTGCCGTGCCCTGTAGCTGTACACGAGGCTACAAGAACACAAATGAATCGATAAAATAATCCAAATGTCCACCTACAACACCCTTTTGCCATTGACATACCTGTTCACCGCAGGGACTGTCGCCGCCAGCCGCACATACACAGCGCAAAAGGCTCCACACACCTTGTTAACAATCACTATGCAAGAAACACTTCGCTACAGATCACAAACACTTCGAAACCGGTATAGAACCCTTCATATGGTTAGGTATTTGGGTCTTCACAGGCAGCACCACCGAATTATTATTTTTTATTATTTTTATCTCTGGATTCTATGTATACTTTATTTAATAAAAATCACTTCACATCGGTATCAAACAATGGGAAATATCTTCAATCTCTACTGTTATATATGTATTTATATTTTTTTCTGTGTATCTCCCTCCTACCCGCGACCCGACAGACACACTGGACCCGCACCCGTCCCTTGTCCGAGTGGCACCTTGGAATCAAGTCCCCGAGAGGCAAGTTCTGTCTACAAACACACGAAGTCGATTCGAATTTGCGTCGAGGAGAGCACCAGCGCGCTCTTCCCCAGATGAGAATGTCTGGCCTTCTGTTGGGTTATTGATTGTGGAGTCGGCGGCTCGCTGGGCTGAGGCGTAGTTCCACCCGCGGCCGCTAGAGGGGGTGCGACCGTATTTTAGTGGATTTACGGCGATTTAATCCTCAGCAAAACGTCTAGAAAGCGAGCTTTCGTGTACAAGTTGCTGTCACCAGGTGTCCAAGCGACATGTCTCCATCTGAGTGAGAGTTAGCGAAGTCTCCCCTCCCGTCGTCTGTTTTTTTTAGAAGTAGCGCGCTGCAAGGCGCTAAAATACCCGACTGTCGGTCGGGGGTGACGCATGGCACGACTCAGCTGTTTCTCCCCCACCCTCGACGGAGCATGACTTTCAATTTCCACATTGCTTTTAGAGGTTTCCTGTACAATGCCTGTCTTATCTGCCGGGACTCGCGACGCAGTGACGTGGCTGTCGCCGATATCGCTCTTTCCCTGTGCTGCAGCAGTGCACGGCGGCGCTGACACGATGCAGCCAAAACGCCCGCCAAATTTGCCAACTTTCCCACTTTCTCCGCCATGCACGATCCTCCCACACTCCACACTGGCGGAGTTGCCAAGGAAACACGAAATTGGGCGCCTGTCATGCACAGCCCGCAGCACATCTTACGGGGCGAATAAAGCGCCAGTACAAAGCTTATGGGGAAAGCCTCGGCCGTTAGCACATGATCCGGGATCTAGCAAAATTACCGCTACACCTCAAGTTTAAAGCGCCATTTAATGCCAAGACGGTGACAGCGGGGGAAGGGGGGGGTCTCAATCCAGACGGTGGTAGCAGAACCCAACTCAGGAGCACCACCTGGGGGGCGGGGCACAAAAACAGCAACAGGAACAGCAGCAACCACGCTCATGTCTGCAGCCTGTGTGAACCCTCGAACATTCCTTGCAGCTGCAGTTCCGGGCCTCGCGACAGAATGCAACATAACGCACATAACCTCATACCAGCAGCAGCAACGTTCATGGTATCACGCCAGCACGAAGAAGGCTCTCGTAGAAGACGAGACTACAACACGGAATATTCTAGCAGCTGAGGCCACGTGGGACGCCCCGCCGCCTGCCGAAGGGGTGGCCGTCGCCTCCGCCGCGTAGGACCTGCCTCCGAGGCGTGACCAGGAAGCGGGGAGGCCAGGTCACTGCTCCACTTCTGAGGTCACGCTTTCCTACGAGTGGAGATTTTTCTTTTCTTTCTATCCCGTTTTTTTCGGCTTTTTTTTGTACGCGTGTGTGAGTTCGTCTGTGCTTGTGTTAGGTTGTATGGTAGTGTGTGTGTGTGTGTGTGTGTGTGTGTGTGTGTGTGTGTGTGTGTGTGTGTGTGTGTGTGTGTGTGTGTGTTGTGTGTGTGTGTGTGTTGCGTGTGTGCGTGTGTGTGGTGTGTGCGTGTGCAGTGTGCGGTGTGTTCGTGTGTGTGTGCGTTTGCGTGAGTGCGTGCGTGTGTAACAGATTGTTATCACTGCTTAATTACTGCAATGTTTGAGTGTGTATATGAGTTCCATTTAGTCAACCTCCCATTAGATTGTCATCATCGCTTTATTCCTATTATCATAATTGCCATGCCGCTACAAAAGCTACAGCTATTAGCGTTAATACCATTTTCATTCTACGTCACTACTTCCGGCGTCACTGATATCAGAGCAGTATTAATTGTTATCCTATTATTCTCGTGTTTCTTATATCAGTAGTTATTTCCATAATTTACAGTAAGGATGATGATGGTGATAATGAATGTGTTGATGATGATAATGATAATGGTAATATGAAGATGAGGATGATGGTACTGGTGGTGATGAATATGATGGTGAAGTTGTTGTTGGCGGTGGTGTTGGTGTTGGTGGTGTTAGTGCCTTACTTATATTACAAACCTTATGAAAAATAACGAGCCTCATAGATTACAACAAACTCTTATAAAACGTACAAAAATCTGAAAAAATACAACCCATAAACAATTCGTCCAAATTAATAAACCTTATAATACAGTCACCTAAAAATTAACAACCCGCCCGTGAACAACCTGGTTAACGGTCTCTGCTTAGTAAATAATAAAGGGAAGTAAAAATTATTAAGCGCAGAAAACAGGTCAACCCTTTTCGCTATGCCGCTGGCCCGTGACATTTACCGCAGCGATGCACGCCTAACCTAAATGCCCTTTGACTATAGGCCTACTTATATCCCCGTCTTGTTGTTGTTGTTATTTGTTTGTTCTTATCGCAACGGTACAAAGCATGAGAACGTCTTGTTTTCTGTGTCTTCTTCCTGTATGGTTGTTTTACATGTTTCTTCCCCGCCCTTGTTCACCCATCATCGTTACCATAGTTACGGCTACGGTCCTCCCTCTCCTCTCACTCGCTCCTCTCACGCCATGTCTGGAGGCTGCCAACACCACGATCCCCATCTCTGACACCAGCGGACTTTCCTTCCAACAGAGCTACTCTATAGGCATCACCATGAACACCATCACCTGGCGCTATGAACACCATGCCACCACCATGCGGAGAGGACAATGATATTTACCGTCATCGTTCCAACCATCTGTCACCACAAGCTGTCACTGACAACTCCTTCGCTCAACGGACACCATCATTACTCACGGCACACTATATCTTTCCTGCTGACGACATTCATCACACTATAAACACCGACCCTTCGTCGCCAGTCACCATAACAGTGAGAAGAGGAGGGGGGGGTGGAGTTGCAGAGACAGGGTGGTAGACATGTCAATGACGCACACGCACGCGCGCGCGTACACACACACACACACACACACACACACACACACACACACACACACACACACACACACACACACGCACACACACACAGCACAACACACACAACACACCGCACACACACACACACACACACACACACACACACACACCACACAGCACACACACACACACACACACACACATACTATATATATATATATACATATACATACATATATAATATATATATATATATATATATATGATAGAGAGAGAAGAGAGAGAGAGAGAGAGAGAGAGAGAGGAGAGAGAGAGAGAAGATGAGAGAGAGAGAGAGAGAGAGAAGAGAGAAGGGGGGGGGGGAGAGACAGACAGCCAGACAGAGAGAAACTGATAGACGTCATATAAACCCACAGACATTGCGAGAAAAGAATAATGAGAATTTGGTGTCTCGACCGCCTGCTAAATGCTTCATGATATATACCACTTTAATATGCAGATGAGGCAAATCTATTTAAAGCGATAAAAAAATAGGATTAGGATGGAAGATAAAGAAGAGGGAAGAACGAATAAATATGGCAAAGGGAGAGGAACAGTAAGGTTAAAGGAGAATAAGAAAGAACAGAAAAAGGAACATAACGATGAGGGGAAAAACAAATCGAAAATTAATTAACTAATAAATGGGGACGTAAGCAGCTTAAGAAAAAACACAAACAAAGATGATATAATTGTAATTAGATACCACCTAATCAGCTTTAAGAAGAAAAAAAAGTGAACATGAAATAAAGGTTAGGAAAAAAAATTAGACAGAAAAGACCGAAAAATTCAATATCTTCATCTATTATTACTTTAGTTATTTCATCCCCTTCTTTATCATTTACTATTTGTCTTCCTATCTATGCAATTTCTACTTCGATCACAGTTCTTTGTATTTTCATTTTTATCCGTCGTTTGCATCTATCACAATCTGCATCTATCTTTTTTCTAATCCCCTTTCTCCCTCTCTCTCCCTCTATCTCCTCCTCCTTCTCCTTCTATTTCTCATTTCCTCTCCCTTTCCCTCCTCCTCTCTCTCTCCCACTCTTTACCCTCCCCCTCCTCCCCTTTTCCGTCTCTTTATCAGATAAAAGAAAGAATAACAAGGCCGAAAGAAAACGAAAGAGGAAGAAGTGGAAGATGAGGAACTTTCAGGTAATAAGAGAAGAAGGTGGACGAAAAAATGAACGAAATAGGAGAAGAAAGGAGAAGGTGAAGAGAGGAAGAAAGAAAACGAAAACATAAGAAGAAGAGAGTTAACGACACAAAGAAAGAGTATACAGTGGAAGAAAACTAAACAACGAGAAATGAATAATAATTTGATAAAGAATAAATATGCAATAACAAAGAAGACGATGAACCCTGAACCAAAGTGACAAAAAAGACATGCAAAGAGTGGACAGGAAGCTGAAAAAAAGAAAAAGAAAAAAAGAAAAAAAAAAGACGCGAAAACCGGTGAGGGAGAGAAGAGACAAAAAAAAAAAAAAAAAAAAAAATCTAAAAAAAACAAGAAGAAATCCGAGACTTGGGGACTCTAAGGCTTCAAGCTTCGCGATGCAATGATGTCATCCCTTGTCTTGTCACTTCCTTGCAGCACGAGATTACTTCATGTTGCAACAACGATCG
>NW_020870856.1:227787-230287 GCF_003789085.1 Penaeus vannamei
ATCAACAGAATTTAGATGTTTTAGAGGAAATGAAACAGTTAAATGGACCTGCAATGTGAGGAAGGGAAGAAATACACAAATACAATAATAATAATGATAACAATAAAAAAATAATCATCGTACTAATATTGATAATAATAACGAATATAATATCAACAAACAACAACAGCAATAATGAAGATAATAATGAAAACAATAATCATAATATTAATAATGATGACGATTCTATCGACTACATCAACAAAAAAACTACAATAATAATAATGAGAACAGTGGTAATAGCAGCAGTAATAATAGTAGTAGCAATGATAATGATGATGATGACGATGATGACGACGATGACGATGATGACGATGACGACAACGATGATGACGATGATGATAACAATGAGAATAATAATAATCATATTAATACAAATAACGATTATAAAAGCACAATTTTACAAAGCAACGGACAAAGAAAGAAGAGAGAGAGAGAGAGAGAGAGAGAGAGAGAGAGAGAGAGAGAGAGAGAGAGAGAGAGAGAGAGAGAGAGAGAGAGAGAGAGAGAGAGAGAGAGAGAGAGAGAGAGACCGAGAAACGCAGAAAACAAATAAAAAAGCAGCTGCAGCAGACGGCGCTGAAGGGACGGCAGGCGCGGAAGGGACGGCAGGCGCGGACGGGAGCCCAGAGCCGCCCGTCCGCCAGCCAAGACGGGCGTGCGTCGGTCTGATCACCATTCCATTGCCTTTGTCGCTGTCTCCATTTCGTAACGGGGTTTTCTTGCGCTTGCCTTTCCGGAGGTTACTTATAGTGGCTTTACCATTAGTGGTGTTATTATTGCGACAATATCCCCAAAACAACAATTATCGTCAACATGGTTAATCTTGGTATGCCTACTAACATTCCAACAACAAGTATTCATCATTGCGCCCTTATTTTAGTTTCTCTCGCCCTTCTTCAGTCAACAAAACAACCAAGCAACACCGCCTTCCCGAACGATCCCCGCGCGGCCACAGTCCACCAACCACACCGAGGTTCACGAGCAGGTTCAACAGGTTCGCGGTGCAGGTCGCCTATGGGAGCCTACGTAGGGGTGATCTGCGGCCGGAGGAGGCTCTCTCGTCCGACCGGTTTTCGTTCACGGCGCAGGTCGTCCAAACCAGCGGCGGGAGCGAAAGCCGTATCATCGAGTTTCGCATCATCCACCCTAATTATCTCGTCGGCATTTGCATGGCCATGCATTTATGCAACGCCGCTGCAAATGAACGTTCGGCCGAAACTGTACGTTAAAACGTAGCAACATTAATAACCCGGAAATATGAAGTAATTTTATATCACCAATAAATGGCCTAGTATTTAGAAAAAAAAAAGTTCCAGCGTAATCAGCAAATCAGAAACGATAAATCAATACAAACAGACAAACGGCTGAGAGAATAGCCGGCGCAGGCAGTGCAGAAGAGGGCGAATCACTGTCCGCCTGTGCCTCAATGGCCGCCCCCCCCCCCTGAACCCCGAACCCCTTCCCCCGCTCCGTCCAGCCGCCGAGCGCCCGTCCGCCTCCTTCCGTCCCATCGCAGGACCCCGCCGAGCCCTCCGAAGGCGATGCCGATGAAGTAAACACGGACTGATACAGGTTCCTCCCGCGGCCTCGAAGCGCCGGCCGGCCTCTTTGATCTAATTCCGCGCTGACGAGCTCAATGCACGGGAATCGCCTCGTTCTTCGGGGCTGATTGGGAGGAGGCAATTAGGCGCCGGCCCTCTGCCCTCGCGCGCTCTCTCTCTCCCCCTGTCTATCGCTCTTATATGTTTCCCTGGTCCTTTCTCTGTCTGTCTGTCTCTTACCTGTGTTTCTCTGGTCCTTTCTCTGTCTGTCTGTCTCTTATCTGTGTTTCTCTGGTCCTTTCTCTGTCTGTCTGTCTCTTATCTGTGTTTCTCTGCCCCCCCTCCTCTCTCTCTCTCTCTCTCCTCCCTCTTCTCTCCCTCTCCCTCTTCCTCCCTCTCCCCATTCTCCGGTTGGGTGCCTGGGCGTGATGTCGTAATTAGCCACTGGCCTTCTTATTCAGTTCTCGTAACTCCTCTTCTTTATTTCTCTTTATCTCTCTTATTCACAACCAGCACTCCCTCCACGCCACTCCTTCTCTCTTCTCCCTCTTCCTCTTCCATCCCTTCAATGAATCAAAAAAGGTACTTAAATTCCCTCTTTAATGAGCTCATAATTATCTTTTGATCAAGTTAGAACACATCGCCAAGTTACTCATTCATCTATTCATTGATTATTCATCATGATTAACCCAATCGAGACTAAGCAAGATAGCGGCAAACGTAAGACGCAAAGTAAATAAAGCATAACATGCGCATCAAAGTATGCCATTAAGTGCGTTTTCAAAAACACAAAAGGCTGACAAAAAGCAGAAAACAATGATCTATTCTATAAAATCAATAAGAAAACCACTAAAAACATTAAGATATCCAAAATAATCAAATCAATTAATCAACGAAAGAGGGAAAACTATTAATGC
>NW_020870856.1:232787-237787 GCF_003789085.1 Penaeus vannamei
ACAGAGAGAGAGAGAACTTTTTTAAACGCATATTACTCAGCCATCATAAGAAAAAATACCATTACACGGCAAACAAAGACCGGTTGTTTATCCTCACGGCGTAAAACTTGCTTGCGGTTATCTTCAGACGTAAACAAGACAGCTAGCGGTTAGTGCAGAAAGCGGCCACCAGATGTCACGGTGGATACGGCTTTATGGCTGAAGAATTCGGATCCTTTGTCAATTGCGGTGAAGAATATATATAATTATAGTAGTCTGAATTTCTTTTATAGGTTGATCTGCCCGAGAACAACTAGACTGACAAATTATATATCATAATATATTTTTTACGAGCATCGAGTCACGTTCGTACGAAGCCAGCCAACGACACAAAAAATTTACACATCAAAACTTATCAAAAGGAAAGATTAAAGTTATGTAAGCGCATAAGAATACAAGACAAACGATGTTCGATTCTGAGAACTTTCCACATTAACATAAATCGTCTATATGTATCAAATTTATGACTACACGCTAATTACATACACCGTGCCATTTAATTACTCGTAAATTCTCCTGCAATATATCTCATAAGCGTAGATGACCTTTAACCAATACTGTATACTCAAGCATTAATCTGTGCGAGATTGTCTCATTAATCTTCGTTCAACATCATTATTCATCATAACGCAAGAGTATTACTAAAGTCACGTGTCAAGGAGGCTAGATTTTACTTAAGGTTTTGTTGGATTTCTCTCAAATAGAAGGCAACGGAAGGGTTAAAATGACATGGGTTAACAGTCAATTAAGGAATATTATCTCTCCTGTACTAATAATTATTACTTATACCATTTATTATCTCAAAATAAATTGATATAATGATAATGTCAATCGGTAATTACAACAGATAATCAAAGAACGTTTATTGCCAACAGTTTCCCATATTACAAAGCATAAAAAGTGAGGCACAGCCAGACTAAGAACAAAATCCTGTTATATCATATCATTACGTTCTTACTGAATCACATCTTGCTCACACATACTCGCTGCCTGCTCAAAATAAATCATACCTTTTAACAATACAATTAGTATATAGTAATCATATTTCCAGTCGTAAATCCCATTCTTACACAATAAAAAAAATGAAATCCTCACAATACTGTCCAAATGCCACAAAGCATTCGAATGAAAGGATATTCCGAATTCCAAGTCCCATTAACACAACCACCCTTATCCCTATGCTAAGAGAACCACGCTATTCAGCCATACGATTAGCAAATCTTTCCTCGTAACAAGGAACCGAAAATCTCTCTCCGGCAAAACTCTCCCCATAATAACAAAGCCAAACGCTATGATCACAACCCCCTTCCTCTCCTTCCGAACGAGTAACGACCAACCAAGCAAGTTTTCTTTTTTCCCTCTCCTTTTTTTCCCCCATCCCGCAACTTAAGAGGAAATCTCTCCCCCACGGGCCACAAAGCGACCTGCCAGGGGCTCCCTCGGCGATTTGCTGCAGCGTCGCCGATCTTATGGCTCCCCGTCACGCACTCGCTTCTCTCTCGCTCTGTCTCTCTCTTTATCATTCTCTCAAATCCCATCTCTTCACTTTCTCTCCTTCTCGCACTTGCTCTAACTACCCCCTTCCCTCCCCTACCCTTCTTTCTCACTCGCCTCATCTTCCTCCCCCATTTCTCTCTCTCTCTCTCTCTCTCTCTCTCTCTCTCTCTCTCTCTCTCTCTCTCTCTCTCTCTCTCTCTCTCTCTCTCTCTCTCTCGGGGAAAAAATTGGCTGACTCCAAGCTACATCTTTAAACTATAAATGTCGTTACGAATGTGGACACTGTTATTGTTTTTCATCTTCATCTGTTTTTTGAGTCTCTGTAGCAACAGTTATGCGTTAGCGGCTGCGAAGTTATGCGAGCAAAGAAGCAAAACAGCAAAGAAAATAAAGATGGTGGCAGCATTATATCCAGGTTGGGCAGCGTCACGTGACCTACCTTGTCGGCGCCGTGGCGTGCTGCATGCGACGCTCTACTTAAAGATTTTTGCTCTGTATTTGCGGGATTCTGCGTCACATTGGCGCTAGATTTCTGACCGTGTAATGCTATCCTGTTGCTCACTCCTGGAATATTCGCCCTTCTCGTCAACGCAACCCGGATTTATTAACCCTGTCGTTCCATACTTCAGCCCGCGCCATGGCAGAAGACCGGGGAATTTATACAACGTGACAGGGCCATAGCAGGTTGCGTGATCACCGCCACGACTATGTATCAGCATCTGTTTATTCTTATAAAACGCAACCTTACCTTTGTCTCTGGCTATTTTTAACCCGAAGCACGCGCTTGCACGTCGAAACTAACCCATGTTACAGAATGTTCAAACGGGCACAGGAGACCCCAGCATAAAACAGAGAACAGTGATCCATTGACAATTAACATCACGAAGGAAAGGGTAATGAGAAAATAAAGTAAACATGGAAGAGGAGAAAGAAACAGAATGATGCGCAGCGAACGGGGTCATGAAGTATGATATCGCAAGAAAGTAGTGCTTGGGCTGGATTGCCTCGACGTGTTTATGTGCTTGTGCATAAGAATCGGATACATAAGCATTTGCTGCACACGTGTATTAATATATATATTTTGTGTGTGTGTGTTTGTGCGTGTGCGTGTTGGTGGTATATATACATGTGTGTGTGTGTTTGTGTGTGTGTGTGTATGTGTGTGTGTGTGTGTGTGTGTGTGTGTGTGTGTGTGTGTGTGTGTGTGTGTGTGTGTGTGTGTGTGTGTGTGTTGTGTGTGTGTGTGTGTGTATTATATATACGCATATATATATTTATATACATAATATATATTTAGAAACACACACACACACACACACACACACACACACACACACACACACACACACACACACACACACACACACACACACACACACACACACACACACACAGGGCTCGACCTCAGCACTAGCCCGACGGTCATAGTCTTGTAAAACCAGCCGCGCGCTAGTAAAATGAACGACTTAGCTAGCCCGACGGACTAGTAAAAAGTAGACAGGAACAGGTGATTAAATAGGTTCTATTCCAAGCAAAGAGTAGACCTAGAGTAAGAAGTTACCATAAATTTATTGAATAACTCTTAATTTAACTGATCGAACCAATGTTTGATTAATCTTGTTTTAAATTCAATATTGGGGATTGTAGAACTTGATAGTAAAAAAGAATTTACTAGCCCGGTAGGCTAGTTAAAAAAAAACTGAAGCGCAATGCTTGATATACAAATATATACATATTTTTTTTTTATAGATCTGAGGTACATTTTCGGAAGAGAAAGAGCTCATTCCACAGTCATTCTTCATCTTGGTGGCAGTAAAGATGTGAAAACGAGCCACCTTATGCTCTAAACCATCCGTCAAGAACAGGCATTCATTTTCCGTATGTGTGTGTTTGTCTGCAAGCACGCGGTATGCATGAGAGACCCGCGCGGGCCACTGTCTATTGTTGCAGGTTTCGCCTTCGTCATTGCGATGCAACGCGGAGATCCTATCTTGCCTGTTCGACGTGTTTATATCCATTCTCTCCTCGCTCTACTGCAGGGCTTATTTCCCTTTGTTACTGTCAGTTCATTCTTCTGTTTTCTCTTCTCTTCATTCGTTTTTGTATTATCTCTCCCTCCCTGTCCCGCCCCGTCTTTCTCGCCATTTCCTCTTCCTCTCCCTCTCTTATTTCTTCTTCATCTCCCTTCTTTCTCTTCCTTTTCCTCCTCTCCCCCTTCCTTTCACTCTCTCTTTTCCTCCCTCTCTCGTTATCGCTCTTCCTTTCTTCTCCCTCTCCATTCTTCCCCCTCTCATTATCGCTCTTTTTCGCTATTCTCCTTTCTTTCCTTTTCTCCCAATTCTCTCTCCATCTCGTTCTCCTCCTCTTTCTTTCCCTCTCCTTCTTCCTCTATCTCTCCCACCCCCTCTTCTGTTCTTTCTCTATCACATTACCGCTCTCCTTTTCGCTATTCCTCTTCCTCTCTTTCCTTCTTTCTCCCCCTCTTCCCTTCTATCTCCCTCTCCCTGTTCCTTTCTCTCTCCCTCTCCCCTTTCCTTTCTCTCCCCATCTCCCTCTTCCTTTTTCTTTCCCTCTCCTCCTTTTCTCTCTCCCTCTCCCCTTTCCTTTCTTTCTCCATCTCCATTCTTCCTTTCTCTTTCCCTCTCCTTCTTCTTTTCTCTCATTCTCTCTCTTCCAAACTCCTTTTATCATCCATACGACTTCACCATCAAAAGAAACTGAAAACACTATTCATACAAACAGTGTTTTTTCTCTTTTGTATTCTCTTAAAAAGATTCCAGGAAGATTTTTAACAAACAGTTCCTCTGGTTTCTTCAGAAATTACTTACCCGAAAAAGCGAAGTGGATAAAGCATAAAGATTGTAAGAACACAATATAGTCCTTGTGTAGTGCAAGTACTCACGCGTGGATTTACCTGTTCAAAGATGTATTGATGTGTGCATTCATTTTCTCATATTTACATTTATTTATATGTCTACACACATACATATACATACGTGCATACACATTTACAACAAATACTTCACTATTTGGAATCAAACCCAAATATTCAGAACAATAACACTCGAACACACACATTTTTCTATCTAGTGTCAGAACCAGTCCATACCATAAAAGAAAGTACATAAATAAATGAAATTTTCCTCGAAAGCCCATCTTCCCTGAAACTTTAAGATGTCACTATCATCCATCCAAAACTATGTATAGGATCTGTACACACACACACACACACACACACACACACACACACACACACACCACACACACACACACACACTATATATATATATATATATATATATATATATATATATATATAGATAGAGAGAGAGAGAGAGAGAGAGAGAGAGAGAGAGAGAGGGGGGGGGGGGGGGGGAATGAGGGACAGGGACAGATAGAAAAAGAGGGCAGTATCAGTACGCACAGTTTTCTTATCCGGTATTTTAGCGTGCATTACGGATGGG
>NW_020870856.1:242787-245287 GCF_003789085.1 Penaeus vannamei
TATTCATTCCATAACACCCCTCTTTTTAATCAATCCCTGTAAAAAAAAAATAATAATAATAATAAATAGATAAATATATAAAAAAGGGTCGAAAAATAACATAAAAATAAGAAATAAGGCCACATCTTCAACGTATATACTTGACTTTATTCTCAGTAAACTCTTCTTTGATCCATTGCCTCTCCCTTCGTCGTCCTTTTATCAAACAAAGAAAAGACTCTAAGATCCACGATAAGGTGGGCACTAGTTGTATAAAGTAAACTATGCTTTTCAAGATGTCTTTTAATCATTATTACCTTGTCTGGATCTTACATAAACGTTTTTGTTGATAAAAATCTCACAGAAACTCTATAAAGACCATTTGTTTAATGTGAACTACGTAGGTGTAGTATTTTCTTGTGTGATTAAAAACGTTTCTTTAAAGTGATGATTTCATAAATATTTATATAAAAAAATAACTAAATTCCGTAGAAAATCAGACTAGACCTATACCTTGAACACTCCTGCCTGGACATAGCCTACTAATCGATATACAATGATCCTTCTTCCTAAAATGAATAAACAAGATAAAACTAAGAAAAATAAATACAAATATTCAAAATCCCGTCGAAAGTGCGACCCACTCCGCCCCGAGAATTCCTTGTTTACATCGCCGGAGGGAAACTGGAAGAAGGTCCGGCGCGCCACGTGACACGCAGTCGATGTCCCGGATCGATGGCGATGTTTTCTCTCTCACGAAGCTTACAGTGAGAATGAAAAACGGAAACGTAACTGGTGAAATTAAAAAAAAAACTGTAATTGCGGATTTCGTATCCATTAGAGGGTAATTCTTTTTAAATGACACACGAGTAACGGGGAAAAAACCGTATCGATCTACGGGGAGTTGTAGCCACGTGACCTTGACCTTTGTTGCGTATTCTGCGACCTCTTCAGGAACTTTCTCTCTCAAAAGTTATGTTGATAGACGTAATCATGATGCGCAGACATGGTGTAGTTCTAAAGACAACTGTCAACAACATCAACCAAAATAACTGCACTGTTATATAACACCAAAGCACTTAAAGTACGCACCTATATCAGTGTCATATAATTGTGTAGATCATTCTCTTCTTCGTGAACTTTAACCCACAAAGGCCACAGATCACGACGTTTAACTCCTGACATTATTATATTAAACTTACATTCAACAAAATGTCCTTGACTGTTTGTGCGTTTGTTTGTTTGTGTAACTGCCTTCGCAAGGAAAGTGAGTGAGTCACACGATCATTAAAATATCGAATCGCAAGGAAGGCGGCCGAGTCGACGCGAGCACCGCGCTCACCAGTCTGCGTGGCGCCAACGCTAATATGGCGGCGGCGGCGTGGGCTACATAACGCGGTTTTTACGGTTCTGCTCGTCATTCAACTTGGCCCGGTCTGCTGAGTGCTCCGCTGGTATGATGTAAACACCGGGTTGGCTTGCCGTGTCAGCGCCACATGTGGAACGGGAAAACGATGTTAAATCGTAGTTCCTTTGTGTTCGATTTAAAGCTCTCCCTCGCCTTACTTTTTGTTAGGATGCAACAAAAAAAAGTAATTAAAAATATATATAATTGCCTTTTAGATACGAGAAATAAGGCTCATATATATGTTCCGCTCTCTTTCAAATTTGAATGTCAAAGAAATGGCAGTGTCCTCACTGAAATTACCAAGGAACAAATAAAGCACAAATGAAAAGCTATTACGTGATCGGCAACAAAGCTAACCCACATGGAAACTGAATGAAACCCCATACAATCATTTCATCATGAAACCCCTTTGTCTACCAAACCCGTACTGCGTCTATCGCCATTCGCTCTCAGCTTTAATTCCACTTTTTCTTTTTTTTTCTTCTTTTACTTAGAGGATCTCGTGACCCATGAGACAATTTCCCGCCTAAATGCTACCTCCCGGGCTAGAAATCCTCGCCGCTCATTGGCTGCTCAGACTCGTAAATCTTTTTCCCGCCAAAAACGAGGCGTGTGATTGGATCGTGGGAGGACCTTCGTGCAAGAGGACTGGTCCGTGTGAATCTGAGTCACGTGCTTTCGTGCAGAGAAAAATACTAAAATAAAATTTAGAAAAAGAAAATGAACTCAAAAAAGGTTTTCGACCTCAAACAAAACTGCTGCGCAAAAGAGCTGGTAAATGATGTATATAATCCGGATTTTATAGGTATGAATTTATTCTTTTTTGGACGTGCGTATTAACAGATGCATTTCCTGCAAAGCGTCAATGCACATTTATATATATTATTATTATATATATTATATATATATATATATATATATATATATATATATAATATATATAATATATATATATATATATATAAATATATATATATATATATATATATAATATATATATATATATATATATAATATATATATATATATATTATATATATTATATATATATATATATAACATATATATATATATATATACAGCAGTTTCTGTGTTACCAAGATCTGCCGGCAA
>NW_020870856.1:255287-265287 GCF_003789085.1 Penaeus vannamei
TCCCCTTTCCACTCTTCCTATCTGATATCGGCGATGCGCGATGGCCAGCAGGAAATAACCTGTTATTGGGAAAAGTGGCCATTGGCCGATGCAATTAATCAATAGTAGAATGTAGACACGTGCTTATTACGTCATCGATTGCGTCGCTGGCAATGAAAATTATTCAAACCTTATTTCCTGCCGCAGGATAAGCTTCGTTAGTGCAATTACTCATTCGAAGAGGTAAATGAAGAGGTGTATGAATTACGAAGCGAATACACACCGAACAGTCTGCGATGAAAAGAATCCTACTTGTTTCATGGTTTATAACTACTTTCCTCGAAAGAACCACCCCCCACCACCCAAAAAAAATCGTTCAAGAGTTAGAAATATAGAAATAGAAATCGGAGATCGTTTTAGCAATCAGTTCTGCCAACGTTGCCTGTGCCTGGAAGGGAGCGAAAGTGCAAGAAAGAGAATCGGATATTACTCAGAGCTAACACGTGTGCATGAATGATGGTGGTGGTGGTGGTGATGAAGTGAATGTGGTGGATGTGGTGATGATTATGGTGGTTGTGGTTGTGGTTGTTGCTGTTGTTGTTGCTGTTCGTTGTGTGTCGTTGTTGCTGTCGTGTTGATTGTTGCTGCTGTTACTATTGTTGCTGCTGTTACTTGTTGCTGCTGTGTTGCTGCTGCTGATGATTTGATGATTTGATGATGGGTGATGATTGAAGATGGATATGATGAGATGGTGATGGATGATTGATTGATTGATGATGATGATGATGATGACGATGATGATGATAATGACAATGATGATGGAAATGATGGTGAACAGGACAAAACCGATTAATATATATTTTCCCTTTAAAAAAATATTTTCACGACACCGTATCAGCTACACTGAAACAAAAACATAAAAGGAATTTCTAAAAAAGAACTGTTATTGCCTGTATAGAGACGCAACATGGCAAACAAAGAGATATTTGATAGAAGCCGTGCAGCCTGTTAAAAAAAATGTTCGTTTTTTAATGCTAAATACTGTTACACGAACACTGGAACTAAAAATGGTAAATGCATACATTATTGTAATGGTACATCGTAGATAGTGGTAAGAAAAAATATTTTGTTGCTATAGACATGTTTACTGTTATTATTTTTTTCATTCTTCATCCCTTTCTCTTTATTCCTCCCCCATCCCCTTCTCTATTTTTTATTTATTTTCCCTTCTCCTCTCCCTCCCTTGTTCTCTTTATTTTACCTCCTCCTCAACCCTTTCACGTCCCCTTCTATTCCCTCCTTTCCATTGGCCACTGCCTTTCCTTGTCTATCTCCTCTTCTATCTTTCCACCTTCCCTTTTTCTTCTATTCCTTTCCCTGACCTTCCCATTCCTCCCAGAACGCCATTACTTTCTCCTTTACTACTTCTTCTCGTCCCCAATCCTCTTCTTCCTCTTTTCCAAACCTTGTTCCCTTTCCTTTTCCTCTTCTCTCCTCTGCCCCATTCCCTCCCAATCCTCCCTCTCTGTTCCACCTTTCCTCCCTTCCCTATCTCTCCTTTCTCCTCTCCCTTATCCCTCCTTTCCCCATCTCTCCTTTCTCCCCTCCCTTATTCCTCCTTTCCCTATCTTTCCTTTCCCTTCCCCTATCCCTCCTTTCTTCTCTCCCTTTCCTATCCCTCCCTTCTTTCTCTCCATCCCCTATCCCTCCTTCCCCTATCCCTTCTTTCTCTCCCTCCCTATCCCTCCTTTCCCTCTTCCTTCCCAGCGTTACCAGAACAACGCTGCTGCCACCACACTCATGCGTCAGACACTAATTCTTTACAACACACGCGACCGCAGCGTTTGTATCTGGCAACAGTGGTCACGGGAGTCCGACACCTTTCGTCTCTCCTTCTGTAACTTCTTTTTCCTCCTCCTCCTCTTCTGCATACTCTTTCCTCTCCTTCTCCTCTCTTTTTTCTTTCTCCCTTCCTTCTCCTCCTCCTTTTCCTTTTCCTTTTCTTCTTTTCTTCCTTTTTCTTCCATCTTTTTTTTCTTCCTCTTTGCTTTCCTCCTCCTGTTTCTGTCCTTTAACTCTTTACATATTTTTGCTTTGTTACTCTGCTCACATTTTTTTTTCAACGAAATCCGACTTAAATCAAATAAAGCTGCTTAGGGAGCAAAGGTCGAGTTTCGGAGATAGATAGATAGATAGATAAAGAAGAAGAGAGAGAGAAAAGA
Organism: Penaeus vannamei; assembly: GCF_003789085.1. Classification (NCBI taxonomy): domain Eukaryota; kingdom Metazoa; phylum Arthropoda; class Malacostraca; order Decapoda; family Penaeidae; genus Penaeus; species Penaeus vannamei. The sequence continues at coordinate 257,489 of NW_020870856.1, forward strand.
GAGAGGGAGAGGGGAGGGGGGAAAAGAGGGAGGGAGGATAGAGGGAGGGAGGAGAGAGGGAGGGAGGAGAGAGGGAGACAGAGAGAAGAGGGAGACACAGAGGACGAGAGAGACAGACAGACACAGAGAGAGAGAGACAGAATAGAGAACCAGTAGAGAGAGAGAAAAGAGAAAGTAGAAGAAACAGAAGATGGACGAAGAGATGAGAGGATCGAGAGAGAGGAGAGAGAGAGATGAGAGAGAGAAAGAATAGATGAGACGGAGAGAGAGAGAGAGGAGAGAGAGAGAGAGGAGGAGAGGATGAGGAAGAGAGATGAGAGAGAGACGGAGAGAGAGAGAGAAGAGCGAGGAGCGAGAGAGAGCGGAGAAGGAGAGAGAGAAGAGAGAGAGAGAGAGAGATGAGGAGAGAGAGAGAAGAGAGAGAGGAGAGCGAGATGGAGAGAGCGAGAGAGAGAGAGAGAGAGAGAGAGAGAGAGAAGAGAGAGAGAGAGAGAGAGAGAGAGGAGAGAGAGAGAGGAGAGAGAGAGAGAGAGAGAGAGAGAGATGAAGAAGAGAGAGAGAGAGAGAGAGAGAGAGAGAGAGAGAGAGAGAGAGAGAGAGAGAGAGAGAGAGAGAGAGACGAAGAGAGAGAAGAGAGAGAGAGAGAGAGAGAGAGAGAGAGAGAGAGAGAGAGAGAGAGAGAGATAGAGAGAGAGAGAGAGAGAGAGAGAGAGAGAGAGAGAGAGAGGAGGCGACAGACAGCCAGAAAGAGAGATAGATAGATAGATAGAGGAGAGAGAGAGAGAGAGAGAGAGAGAGAGAGAGAGAGAGAGAAGAGAGAGAGAGAGAGAGAGAGAGAGAGAGAGAAGAGAGAGAGAGAGAGAGAGAGAGAGAGAGAGAGAGAGAGAGAGAGAGGCGACAGACAGCCAGAAAGAGAGAGAGAGAGAACCATAAATAAAATGCAATAAAATAAATAAAAAAGTAAAAAAGATCAAATATGACTAGAGGAGAAAGAAACAGAGCCAAAAAATGAGAGAGAGAAAAAAGCAAACGAGACTAAGTATCATATCTTAACTGTTCCGAAGAATTATGCATTCAGAAAGTTAACATTCAGCTGAAAGCGGGATTTGGACGAACAAAATGCTTAACTTTGATAATCTTGAAACTTCAATATTGTACATCAAATAAAGATGAATTATAAAATCCGAGGATGATTATTATTACAAAGATAATGTAAGAAGTTTGAATAAATCATGATAAAAGCACGACAGATTCACACTATAATGCTTTCGCTTTTAAATGGCCATATTAAAAAACCTCTGACATCTGTCACCTGTGTAAAATTTCCTGTAGTGAAACAAACAAGCCAAATCAATCATTCCTTGCTTTCTTATAAACATGAATCAGAATCCAATAGCTGCTCTGAAATTACAATTTTCTGTTAATCTTCTAGTACCAATAAGGCTTCCCCCTAAAGAAACAGAATATTTAGATCCATGATACAAAGTCAGTATTCTTGGCCCCTCTCCTTTGACAAATTACAAAGTGGCAGAAAAGAAAATATAAGAAAAAAAATACAATGGAGATAAGAAATTCACTGGGAGAGCGAGCCACACAAGTTCTAGAAATTGCTGCCTCATCTTCCACTATATATAGAGTATATATACAGTATTTTTTATATTTCATGGGAATCACAAAATGACATACCGAAATTCTGGCCACAACAGAAATCATGCATTTGGCGATGTCAGACATTTCAGTTTTATTTCTCCTCACAGAAAACACTTTTTTCAATGCGCATTTTTTAAAGCAAGTGGTTATGCGCACAAACGTGTTCTAAACATGTCCTACGAAAACATTCCTAGAAATGGCCACTTGTTCTTCGTCTCTCACGTTGGACTTCTCTCCTTTAAGGATCCCCGGCTGCTCTCCCCTCATTCTCTTCATTGTTCTTCTCCCCTTGTTATTCCTCTCTCTGTTTATATCTCCTTGATTCTTCTCTTGATTCGAATAGTCTAACGTTTATCTTGTTGCTCTTATTATTATCAATCGTATTATTTTCACTTGTTTTGTTTGATTTCTTCTCTTACTTGATTGTCTTGTCTTTATTCCTCTTTATGGCTATATTTATCTTTTCCTCTCTTTCATTTCCCTATTTAACTAATTTATGCACTATACATAATCCTTATTAATCTCCTTTCGGTCATTCACTTGCTTGGTCCGTGTTTTTACCTACTTTAATTCCTTTTTCTATCGTTTCTCTCTTTCTTTCTCTTTCTACTAAACTTATCTCTTATCTATGTCTCTTTTTAATGCTGTTTATCGACAAAAAACTTTTCTCGATTTCGTGCAATTTTGTCAGTGCACACTTTGCCTCTGCGATTTGCATGTAATTCTATTTACCTTCAAAAAATATTTGTTTTCGCCTCTGGGAAATTCTCTGGCGATTTCTGGCCTTCTCGCCATCCAATAAAAACCCAATTCTAAAGTTAATAAAGTCAGTGAATATATAATGGATACAGTCTTGATTGAATCTATATAAAACAAAACCGATATGTGCTGTGTAATTGCAGTAATAGTAGAGAGAGAGAGAGAGAGAGAGAGAGAGAGAGAGAGAGAGAGAGAGAGAGAGAGAGAGAGAGAGAGAGAGAGAAGAGAGAGAGAGAGAGAGAGAGAGAAGAGAGACAGAGAGAGAGAGAGAGAGAGAGAGAGAGAGAGAGAGAGAGAGAGAGAGAGAGAGAGAGAGAGAGAGAAGAGAGAGAGAGAGAGAGACAGAGAAAGAGAGAGAGACGAGAGAGAGAGAGAGAGAGTGAAGACAGAGAGAGAGAGAGAGAGAGAGAGAGAGAGAGAGAGAGAGAGAGAGAGAGAGAGAGAGAGAGAGAGAGAGAAGAGAGAGAGAGAGGAGAGAGAGAGAGAGAGAGAGAGAGAGAGAGAGAGAGGTAGAGGGATAGGAACAGAGACAAAGGCAGAGAAATAGAGAGAGGGAAAGAGAGAAAGAAAAATAAATGAAGAGAGAACAACAAAGACATGAGAAAACAAATCCAGAGGGAATATAGCTCCACTGCTGCGCAACGAAAGCCCGATACCACCTCCATATGCATGGGAATGAAAGGCACTATTTGGCCGAACCAACATTTAGCATAATACTGAACGCGTTGTGTAGACTACAGACCCAACGTGGCCCCTCGCCAATACATGCACACATGCACACATAGATATATATATACATACATACAGGTACATCCACACGACCCCTTAACTAGTATTTTTCTGGCTTTACTGTACTTTAAACACCACACACACACACATCACAACACACACACACACACACACACACACACACACACACACACACACACACACCACACACACATCTCTCTACCCGAAATTGCTATTTGTATAAGCATCATGATAACGGCTATTGCCCGACCGAACGCATTGGCCAACGCGTCCGTGATAAAGTACGTTCGCCTTAAATCCCTTTGCTATTAATCCCGTACAAACCGATAATCCCCGCGATTACGAGCGAAATACAACAATGACAACCAATACTTGACAGCTAATCCTTGACAGCCAGCCCCTTGACAAGCCATCAACCTTCGCCATATTGCGAGGCGAGACCGACAGCCAATCAGGAGCCAGGGATCCGGGAGGGAGACACACCTGACCGACCAATCACAATGAAGCGCGCCGATGGGGCTAATGACGTGTTCCGGACTTGTTTTTGGGAATGGGAATGGCCGGGGAGGTGTTTTGGCTCTTCCGGTGAGGAGGAGAGAGAACATTCCAGAACGAGATGAGGGCTTTGATGCTGGTGGTTCATTTTGCTCTGATGATGATGATGATGATGGTGATGATGATGATGATGATGATGATGATGATGATGATGATGATGATGATGATGATGATGATGATGATGATGATGATTCTGTCATTATCATCATAACTATTATTATCATTAATACCATCATTATCACAGTAATTACTGTTATTATCATTTACATCATTATCATCATTACCATAGTAATAACTATAATTACAACAATCATCATAATTATTATAGCTATCATTATCATCACTGTTATCATGATTAACACCCTCATTACCATCACAACCTCCGCCAAGTGGGTTATGTTTTATGTAGCATTGGTTAGTTTGTTTTGTTAATTGGTTAGCATTCAAAAAATTATGAACAGATATTTACGAATTCTTGCCAGCGGCGTGTCTTAGCATAACTTGATTTTAATATAATTCCTCAAAAGTGAATATCTTTATTGCAACAGGGACCCTATTGCCTTGCCGGAGGTATGCGTTTTCTGACTGCTTCGAGTTACTATCAAACATCACATCATATTACCACATTTGAACTTGACATTTCAGTTATCATCACTATCATATTCAGAATCGTCAACAGCAAAGAAATTATAATCCATCAGAAATAAACAATCCTACAGGCTATAATCACTCCATATGAAGTAAAATATGTAATCATGCAAGCGGATCCAATCAAATTTATGCACAAACAATGCTTTTACTCTTATAATTAACATCGGGTGATAAAAAAAATGCCATTACCTGATTATGATGATCAGAGAAACATTTTCAAAGAACAACAATAACGAAGAAAAAAAAAGATAATCACCAAAGCAAATATCATAGTTGGCATCAAAGATTTTATCTCACTTTACTAATAACATTGCTTCCAATAAGAATATGATCACCCTTAAAAAAAAAAAGAAAAAGAAAATAAATTGAAACAAGTGGTCAAAAACAACTATCATCATTTTCAATATATATTAAGAGACAAGGATAACACGAGATGAAAATGATACTAATGCAACGAACATATATATGATATTCTCGCAATATCAATAAAGTTGTTTAGAAGACTTACCCTACGGAGTTAGGAAAGAATTAACCGTATATCATTCGATATTAGATGAAGTTAAAATAGGAGGGGGAAGAAAAAGGTATAATTACCTCTATAGAAAAGGAGGGGACGAGGAGATTAAGAAAGAGAGATAAAAAGATAGAAAAAAAAAACAGAAAGGAGAGAAAAGCGAAATGAAGAGAGAGAAAATAAGAAAGCGAAATGGAGAAAGGAAGAGTAAGCGAGGTGAAAGAGGAGGAAAGTAGACAGGTAGATCCGAGAAGAAAGAAAAGAAACAAGGATGGAAAGAGAAAGCGTGAAGGAAAAAGAAAGAAAAAGAGGAAAGGGGAAAAAAGGACAATGGTCGAGGAAAGCAAAAAAAAAAAAAAAAAGAGAAAGAACGGGAAAAGGAGAGAAAGGACAAGATGGAAAAATAATGTAAGAAAAAAAAGTCACACGTGAAAAGAACAAAAAATGGAGAAAAAAATAAATAAAAAAGAGGATATAAAAACAAAAAGAGAGAAAATGCAAAAACGAGAGAGGGAGAATCGGAAATAAAAATAACAAAATAAATAAATACATTTTAAAACGTGCTCCTAGTTACGTACATTGTCAGGGTATTACAGTAATTTGAAATGTCAAAATGTTTAAATAAACGCCATCGATCAAATTCTGCTTCCGTGAAACAATTAATCACACTGTGAACGTTGTTGCACTTAAATATATAAAAAATGTAGTATGTATTCATCTTAACAAACACAGCCGGCGCATATACTAAAGTTCACTTACGAAACACACGCACGCGCGCGCGTCTACCTACATACACCTACACACACACCTACACACACACACACTACACACACTACACACACACACACACACACACACACACACATACACACTCTCGTAAACACGAACAACAGGAAACAAAACGAGAAATGACACATGAATAGCCAAATGAATATATAAATAAAAACGAAACAAGTAAAACAGATAAAGATGTATGAATAAATAAATAAATATATACTAAACAAAAAAAGAGTGAAATAATGAACAAATAAAAATAGAATCAATAAAAACTTAAATCGATAATAATGAAACAGATAGGTGACGGAATAAAGAGATAAATGACAAAAACAATACCAAACCATCATACCCTTCTTTTATGATCATAAACACAATGTACCTTTTAATTCATAAAATATCAAACATGATAACTTTCTCCTATCTTTATCACAGACATGGAACCCGAGGCTGAGCCAGCGATAATTCTAGCCATAAACTCCACCTCAACGCAGGCCCTAAGCCGCGTGTGCTAATAACAGTATTGACCAATACCCAATGCCCTTTGCAATAATCCATGCACCTACCCCCCACCCCCCACCCACGTACCCTGCTCTTCCGTTCTCTCTTCCTTCTCCCTTCTCCTTCTACCTGCTGCCTCTTCTCCTCCTTATCTTCCTCTTCTTTTCCCTCTTCCCTTTGCTTCTTCTCCTTTCTTCTTCCCTTTCCCTTTCTCCTCTTTCCTTGGTCTTACCTTTTATGCCTCTTCCTCCCTTCCTCCCTTCCCCTTACTCCTCTCCCTTCCCTCCTTCCCTCCGGTCTTACTTTTTATGCCTCTTCCTCCCTTCCCCTTACTCCTCTCCCTTCCCCTTACCCCGTACCCATTCTCTCTCTCCCCTTTCTCCCTCCTCCCTCTACTTCCCCCCCCCATCCCCAACCTCCCCAGGACCGCAATCAACGCGACGGCGGATATGCAACACTATATTGAATATGCTCTTATGCAATATTTTGAGAACAAACAGACACCAACGGCGCTATACAACTCCCCACCAGCCGAGCCCCGAGTGGAAGTACACGCAGTGGAATACTCTGGGCCGGTTGCTAGGCTCTCCTGGGTTGGGGTGGCGTGCTGTTGTTGAGGTAGGTAGGTAAGTAGGTATGTATATATGTATATATGTATATATGTATGTATGGTAGGTAGGTAGGTAGATAGAAATATAGATAGACAGGTATGTAGATAGACAGATAGGAAGATAGATTGATAAGACAGATACTTGCTTACATATATTCAGGCATACATACACACTTACCTACATGCCAATACATTATATATATATATATATATATATATATATATATATATATAATATATATATATATATGGGCAGATGGACAGATAATATGACAGATAGAGAAATAATATCCACAAATTAACCCGAATACATAAGAAATACACACACATACACACACACACACAATGACTCATCCCCCTACACACGCACGAACACAGGCAGACATACACCCCTTACACACACCCACCCTAACCCACATCCACACACATACAGACTCACCCTCCCCCCCCACACACACACACATAGACACACGCACTACACCCACTCACTCCAGAGTCTGAAACCGTATCACCTTTGCCCGACAGGGAGGCAAGGAACACCCCACCTCCCCATTCCCATTACCCCACCCTCTCCCTACCCCCTCTCCATTCCTTCCCCCTACCCCTCCCATTTCCACTCCCCCCATCCTCTCCTTACCCTCCTCCCCTCCCCCATCCCCCTCCCATTCCCCTTCGCCCTCCCATTCCCACTCTCCCCTCCCATACCCATTCTCCTCCCCTTCCCCTCCCCCCCCTCCCCTTCCTCGCAGTCGTACCAACACCAACTCGTTCACGACTGAAACTTTGCTCGAGTAAAGCCGCAGTTCTGACAGTTCCCGCGAGTGTGATGGGAATTTTCAAAGGAGAGAGAGTGGTTTCTAAATTCTTCACTTATAATTACTCTTTTTTTTTCTTTTGTATCAACCAGACAATCGAATCAAGAAATAAAAGATAAATAAAAAAGAAATCAAAATAAGAAAATAAAAATAAAAAAAAAAACAAGAATAAGAGAAATAAAAATGGACAGCTTAACAATAGGTATTTGTAATTACAATA
>NW_020870856.1:270287-272787 GCF_003789085.1 Penaeus vannamei
CGCTCTACGGCAAATACGGGTCGTAAACTCGGGTACTCGGTGATTCCGGATAATTATTAACACTGCATGAATTGTGTCAGGCAAGAAATGCATTTATTTTTCTAATTAGCTATTCTTTTTTAGGTGCTAATCCCTACCCCCACTCCCTTGCATTTTAAATATATGGATTTATAATGCTATTTAGATAATAATGATAGTAATTGTGATACTAATTGGAATAATACCACCACCGTCGCCATTATAGAAACGGGTGAACTACATTTTCGACAAATACATCTCAGTCTAATAAATACCAAAGTATATAAGAAAAAAATGCAAAAGTAAAACAACATTGATCTACCGAATAAATCAAGCAAACGCATTCCCTTAACCTTTGGATCCATCCGATTCGTTCAGTCAATCCAAGGAATCGAGCTTCTCGTCTCCCTCCGACGCGGCCTTATTCGCACCCTGACCCGCTGAGCTCCCGAGTCCGCTTCACGCTCCGTTCCGACTCCCCGCTCGACTCCCCGCTCGACTCAGCGCCTTTCGAACTCATCAAGTGTCGAGTGCTTATCAGCAAGAGTGAAAATAACAAAAACTTTCCGGGGGAGACTTGACTATAGATCTGCCTTGCTGGGGTTGGAGAAGGAAGGAGGAGGGAGGTGGTGGAGGAGAGAGAAGGGGGATATGGGGGAGGGGGTGAAGGAAGAGGGGGAAGGAGGGGAAGTAGAGAAGGAGGAGGAGAAGTGGGGGAGGGATGGGGGCTGGGGTGGTGGGGGTGGTAGTGGTGAGAAGGGAAGGAGGAGGGGGAGAGGAGGGGAGGGGGAAAGGAGGAGGAGGGGGCGTAGCGGTAGGGATGTGGGTGGTGGAGAAGGAGGGAGAAGGGAAGAAAGAGGTGAGGGGAGGAAGAGGAGTAGGAGCAGGTGGAGAGGAGGGGGAAGGGGAAGGGAGGGAGCGAGGAAGGAGAAGGAGGAGGGAGGGGCGGAAAGGAGAGGAAGAGAGGAAGGAGGGAGGATGGGGGGGGGTGAGAAACAGGTGGAGGAGGAGGAAGGAGGAAGGAAGGAAAACGAGAAAGAGAAGGAGAAGATCGAGGAGGATGAGGATGCTATCACGTCACAGAGTCGGGCGCGGAAACATAAACCAACCCTGTGTTTATATCCAAAGTTTCCGGCGCTTATACCCCGCTACCTGCTTGACCTTTCCTCGCGCGTTGCCCTGAGCCCCTTTCACTTATACTCGGCCGGGGAGTATAAGTGCGAGACCCGCGTCGCTGTCTAGTATCTCACGGTCTTTAATGCTCCTTTAAACTCGCTCCGATCCTCCTCTAAGAGGGTTTTCCGATGCTAGAATGTTGCTAACTTCAACTTTAAGTTAATGCTCCCGGGAGTTTATGCTCTCGTATAGATGCGCGGGGACGCTTTCCGTTTATGACTGATGAAGTCACGAGTTAAGCATAAAACTCAATTTGTTTATGTGTTCACGCGCCTCGCATAAACGCCAAAGGAAAGTGTCGCACAGTATGGCTAACATGGACCACGCATACAGACGGGATACATATATGGACCAATATATATATATATATATATATATATATATATATATATATATATATATATATATATGTGTGTATGTGTGTGTGTGTGTGTGTGTGTGTGTGTATGTGTGTATGGTCTATCTATCTATCTATCTATCTATCTATCTATATATATATATATATATTATATATATATATATATATATATATATATATATATATATATATATACATTACCAACATGCCATATCAAATAAACCAATATATATACCAAAATAATAAGATCAGTGCACATACATCTTGCATATTTCCTCCTCCCCCGATACCAAAAGATGAGAAAAGTACCATCTACTATTATTACTGCGACTCCCCCCCCCCCCAAAAAAAAAGTACAATATCCTAAATACAGAAAATATCAAGAAAACAAATAATAATCACATGAATAAAGATACAAAATAACCATCACACAATAAAATAATCACCGTAAAGTACCTCTCGCTTCATCCTTCATTCTCCCAAGAGTAACGGACGGGGCGCCGAGCCAGGGACAATGCTGGCTTGACGTTCAGTGAAGGTCGTGAGGGTGCTCGGTCCCAAGGGGAGGGGAGGGTGTACGGGGGGGGGAGGTTACAGAGGGAGTGGGGGTAGAAGGTGGGGGCGGAGGCTAAGGGTTAAGGGAGAAGGTGACCTTGCAAATGAAGGCTGGGGAATGGCTAGGAAGCGAGGAGGGAGTGGGGGGGATAATAGCAGCATGTAGGAACGGGCACGCGCACGCACGCGCGCACACGCACACACGCACACACACAAAAAAAAAAAAAAACAAATCACATAAACGTATAACCACACACAGGCATGCACAACCACGGAAACCCCCGCATGCGCATTCGGGTGTGAGAAAGTGAAAGAAGGAGACAGCAGGTGCGAACTTGAAACATAATACATCACCGCCACAGCACCGCATATTACCAACAGCTGCTCTTACCT
>NW_020870856.1:287787-290287 GCF_003789085.1 Penaeus vannamei
AAAAAAAAAAAAAAAAAAAAACATTGCGAAACGTTACATCATCTATAGATTTCCTTCTCGATGATCATTCAGAAGATCGTACCTCATATGCCATTGCCTTTTTCCGAAAAACTGTTTCAAGAAATACAACGAATCTTGTCTTTTTCAGAACAAGGAGAGAGAGAAAAGATCTGATGCTATCCGCCCTGTGTATTCCCACCAAGACAGATGCGTTCACTTCCCAGACTACGGCGAGCGGTGGGGGTGGGGGAAGGAAGGGATGGGGCTTGGTATAGGGGAATAGGGGAGGGACAGAGGGAGTGCGGGGAGGGATAGTGGGTGGGGAGGGCGACGGGTGGTGGGGAGGAAGGGGTGAGGCGGCCACCATCTGTCTCCGGGCTCGCTACCTATATTCTCTCGACACACCTTTTACCAAGGTAGTTTTTCCCTGGTGTGGAGGTTCTCTGTCTCTGTCTGTCTGCGTCTCTGTCTGTGTCCTGTCTCTGTTTTACGGGTTATTTCCTGTCTGTCTGTCTGTCTCTGTGCCTCCTTTCCTGAAGCCTGTGGGTGATCACAGTTATCCAACAGTTACTTTTAGATACTACATTAAACAGCTTCAAAATAAATATCATCAGCCCCGCAACACACTCACTCTCCCTCGCTCATGGAAGCCCCGTATAATTAAATCATGATAGTCACTATGCAACCAACGTGTAAAATGCCCTCTCACACCTAATAAATACAAGCAAAGTTTACAAAATAAAAACAAGTGACCCTTGAAACTACAAAAAACAGTATCGCCAAGCCTAAACCTTTCCATATAATACTGACTATGACGCGTTTTTTAATCAATATTTCCGACCAAGAAATTCTGTCATCTATTCCAAGGCCGATTAGATCACTCATTTCCGGACTTCGCTTATGAATGGAAACTAGGCCTATGTGAAATGTTCTGGAATCGTTGGAATTGAATGTTTGGAACTCGTATTTTGCCAATGGCATTCATATGCAATAACTAGAATATGATTGCGAGCAAAAGTGGATGAAAATACAAAGAGAGAGACAAAGAAAGAAAAATTATTTTAAAAATATTTTTCCAAGCCGTAGAGAAATGAAACATATAATAGACAAAAAATAGTTAAAGAAATAATAGATAAAACACACAAAACATCAAATAATATCACATACTACAAAAAACGACAATAAAACGACGTTAAACTAAACATACCAAAAGAAAAAACTCAACGTATCTCCTAAAAGATTTATACGTTCATATCTGGAGTCGAGAGCACCAGCATCCCTGATATGAACGCCCGGGCCGTGAGAGACAGAAGGGGAGAAGAGATAGTGAGGGATGCTGCCGATTCATCTCCCAGCCAACCAGGTCAGCGCAGGTAAACTGAGGGGAGAGGCACGTTTTCTTTTTCACTCAGGGCAAACTAAATTAAAATAGTATTTCAATCAGGTTCACTTGTTCTTTCAGGTCTTTAGTTGTTTCTAAAATCCAATACTGATTTTATTTATTCACTTGTACTTTTCCATTGCTAAGAGTATTTCCTTTTTTTATTTTATTCTGAGTGTATGTTTTCTGACACAACGGAAAGTTCACAAATATATTTATTCAAGCATATAATTCCTACCCAGACAGCTTCAGACTTTTCCGGATATTAAGTGTCATGAACAGATGACATTTTCTTATGCCAAGCAGAACAGAAAGTGCAAAGGCTGCTCATACAAAACGAAGCATTCCATGTATGCACGTATGCCTATGCGTACAGTCGAGTCTCAGCTATCTATATGTCACAGAACTTGTAAATTCTGCATGGCATACGATATTGTGCATGAAATATCCTCCAAATATTACATCAATAAATTCGTCATCGTCTGAACCAGCAGAGATTGTAAAGAGTGATGAAATGGCTGGCAATGTTGACCGGCATGCGCAGGTTTCCATTATTTTCTTATGTGATAGTTTTTTCTTTTCTTCACTGAATTCGTTTCCCTTTTAAGTTTTTGCCATCAAAGTAATTCGCTCTTTTTGTTATTTATTCTCTCTTTTTTTGTTTATTTATTCTCTCTCTTCCCCTTCTCATTCTCACTCTCTTCTCTCCTCCTCTCCTTCACTTTCTCTCTCTCTCACCCTCACTCCTCTCCCACTCTCACCCTCTCCTACCATTTCTCTTCTTTTTTTACTCTTTCTCTCTCTCTTTTCTCTCCACCCTTGTTTCCCTCCCTCCTTTCTTCTTCTCCTCTCTCTCTCTCTCTCCGTCCCTTCCTGTCTCACACTCTCCATCTATCCCTGTCTTTCCCCCTTCCCCACCATCTCTCTCCCTTTCTCCCTCCTTCCTTCCATCCATCCCCACCCCTTCATCTCTCTTCCGGTGACATCACTACTGCAATCTGACGTGTGGATGTTGCAATAGCTGAGATTTGTGCTTGCAATCCCACACCAAAAGTTTGCGCCGCTGAGCCACTCCCGGCGAGACGATGGCCCGTAATTCGGGATTCTGAGGCCGGCGTT
>NW_020870856.1:295287-300287 GCF_003789085.1 Penaeus vannamei
TCATTTGTTTGTTTGGTCTACGTTCTGATTTGTATATTCTATTTGTTTCTTTGATTTGTTTTTGTTTACTTTTCTGCTTATTTGCTTTTAAAAAGTTCTTTTCGTCTGATGTTCATGATAAAACCAATTCATTTTTGTTTTTACTATTTTCAAACGTCTGTTTCTGTAATATCATCGGTTTCGAAACATGGAAACTAATTACTTTCATAGTAATTGTTTTTCTTTTACCTCTTCCTTTTTCCGCTATTTTTTTAAAATTTCATTTTAATTTTGTTTTGTATCTTTTTATCAAAACAGATTAGATGAAAAGCGACGTTTTTTTTCTCTTTTCATTTTTCCCATTTCCTTCTATACTGTGCTTTCTCTATATTTTTTCTCTTTCCTCTTTTGGTCTATTTCATGCAATTTGATAACATAATGGTAATCATTATAAGAGAAATAAAGAGAAAACCATTTCCATTTAATGTCTTTCAATATCGCTTCCAATGCGATCATCACTTTTATCATCAGACAAAAATGGGAAAAATAATAGAAAGATATACACCGAAATCCTAGTTAATAATAGCTAAATCGTCATATGATTACATTCAACCCCATCATCATTTAATGAATTTTGCCCAGAACCCAAATTCACATTTTTTCATTGGAGATAGTAGACTCCGAAAGAAAATGTTATACTTCGAGTTTGCTAAATAAATAAATAAAAAATAAATAATAATAAATAAAATAAATAGTGAACAAAGTTCCCGTGGGCGTGCGTCATCTTTCATCCGGGATCAGCGACGCAATCTGACGCTTTGAGGGAGAGAAAGAGAGACGCGCAGTTATCCTGCTTGTATATGTATGTTTTATATCCGTTCATAGGTTCGCAGGTGTACATGCACACACGCAAACGAAAACACGCGCGCAAACTTCCGCAACACTATTATTATCGGTTATTATTATTTATATATATATANTGGGAAGGTCTTCCAAAGGGGCAAATATGATCTATCATTTCTTATTTCGAGAAACACAAACACAAACCTAATTTATCCTCTTTTTTCGTTTCCATTTCCAACTCTGTTATTATTCTTTATTCTTTTTTCCTTTTTCGTGTTTTTTTATTTTTTTATTTCGCCGTGTAAAACAAATGGGATTTTGTCTTATCGTTTATCTCGTTAGCCTAGGATGGAATGTAATCGTATTTCGTTTACAAAAATAGATGAGGATGAGAGGGGGAAGAGAGGTGAGAAGGACAGAAGGATTGAGAGGAGAGAGGGGAGAGAGAGAAAGAAAGATAGATAGACAGATAAATAGTATGTTATGATAGATAATAGAGGAAGATATATATATATATATATATTATATATATATATATTATATATATATATATACTATATATATATATATATACAGAGAGGCAGAAGAGAGAGAGAGAAAGAGAGAGAGAGAGAGAGAAGAGAAGAGAGAGAGACGAGAGAAGAGAAGAGAGAGGAAGAGTAAGAATGAGGAGAGAGAGGAGAGGAGAGAGAGAGAGAGGCGAGAGGAGAGAGGAAGAGAGAGAGAGAAGAAGAGAGGAGAAGAGAGAGAGAGAGAGAGAGAGGAGAGAGAGAGAAGAAGGGAGAGAGAGAGAGAGAGAAGAGAGAAGAGAGAGAGAGAGAGAACGAGAGACGAGAAAGAGAGAGAGAGAGTATATAAGGAGAGATGCAGGTTATGAGGGAAAAAGGGTGAGGATGAGCGAGGGAGGTTTTTTTTAAAAGAGAGAGAGACTAAAGATGGGGGCGAGAAGGAGGGGAATATGAGATGCATGTGGGCAGTGAGTGATATGAAGGGAAGTGAGGAATGAAAGGAAAGTGAAAGGAGAAAGGAAAAAAAAAAAACAAAAAAACAAACACAAACAAAAACAGAAAAAAAAGAAAATGAGAACGCAAAAGACAAAAATAAGAAAGCCGGAAAAAGAAGATAAAAAGGACAAAACACAGGAAAAGAGAGAATAGAAAATGAACCTTAACGATAATTGATTGATAACGGTATCCGAACGATACCGCAATGCAATATTAGAAGAGAGATGAGAGATGAGAAGACGGGAGAGGAGAGAGAGAGGAGAGAGAGAGAGACGAGAGAGAGACAGAGACAGAGACAGAGAGAGACTGAGAGAGAGAGAGAGGAGGATGAAAGGAGAGAGAGGAGAGAGAGAGAGAGAGAGACAGAGAGACAGAGAGACAAGGAAAGAGAGAGAGAGAGAGACAAAAGAAAAGCAAAGGCACACACGCTATTCTATCCATTTTATACGGAAATTATTTTCATACTCTCGACGCCGACCATTCTCTCCTAATTGACCCTTCCATCTTACGCTAATTACGGTTCGGCCGAGAAAACAAGGGAAACAAATTGAATCAATTAAACCTGCTAAATTTATCAGATAATCGCGGCCAAACTAAAAATATTCCCCTGGGAGAAATATTTGGAAATATAATTCCGGTCGATTGGCGAAGATTGACCCAGAAACCGTCGGGTAAAGGGAGGAAGAGATGACACTGAGGATTGGAAGAGGAAAGAGGGGACAAGCTTAAGAAGGTGGAAGATGAGGAGGGTGAGAATAGGAAAGAAGGAGAAAGGAGGAGAAGAGAGAAAGAGGATAGAAGGAGGAAGAAGTGACAGTTAGAAGGGAAGGAAAGATGGGTGGGGAATAGGAAAGGAGAAGGGAGGAGAAGGAGAAGAGATGGAGAATGGGTAAAAGGAGGAAGAGATGACACTGAGGATGGAAGGAGGAAGAGGGGACAGTAAAGAAGGGGAAGAGTGGAGGTGGAGAATAGGAAGAAGGAAAAAGGGAGGAGGAGATGAGAGGAGGTGGATCTGAGAATAGAAGGGAGAAGGGAGGAGGAGAAGAAGAGAGGATGTGAAGAATAGGAAGAAGGAGAAAGGAGGAGAAGGAGAAGAGAGGAGGTAGAGAATATGAAGAAGGAGAAATGGAGGAGAAGGAGAAGAGATGGAGAATGGGTAAAATGTGGAAGAGGAGACAATGAAGATGGAAGGAGGAAGAGGTAACAGTAAAGAAGAAGAAAGGAGGTGGAGAATAGAAAGAAGGAGGAAGAGAGGAGAAGGAGAAGAGACGGAGAATGGGTAAAGGGAGGAAGAAGAGACAGTAAAGAAGAGGAAGGAGGAGTTGGAGAATGATAAGAAGAAAGAGAGGAGATACGAAGAGGAAAATGACGAGAGAAGAGAATGGGAGGATGAAAGGAGCAAGATGGTGACAGTAAAGAAAAGGAAGAGAGGAGACGGAGACCGGAGAAAGAAAGGAGATAGGAAGTGGAAAATGAGAAGAGATGGAAAAATGATAAAAAGGGAAAGGAAAACGAATAAGAGAAAGAATTTGCAAAAAAAAAAAAAAAAAAATAAATAAAGGAAGAGGAGAAAAAGAAAATGAAGATAAGAGAAGAAAAGCCAAAAAAACAACAACAACTGGAGACGAAGACCACACAAAAAAAGAGGAATAACCACAGAAAAAAAAAACACAAGGAAAAGAAAGAAAGAAAGAAAAAAAAGAACACGAAAGGGGAGGACCAGACAAAGGGAGACGAAGAAGAAACTCATTTATCTCCAACCCCCTAATGGCTGCCTGCATTTGCCACCCACACCCACCCCCACCCCACCCTACCTCCACTCCACCCCCACCCACACCCCATCCTATCCACCCTACCCACCCCCAATCCCACCCTTCCTCCACCCACCCAGCGCCCATCTCACCACCCCAACCCTCCCCATCCTATCACCCTAACCCCACCCATCCACCCACGCTCCCACCCCCACCCTTCACCCAAAACCACCCTACCCCACCCCACCCTTCCTCCACTCTAATCCTACCCTACCCCACACCCTCCCCATCCTATCCACCCTACCCCATCCCCACCCCACCCTTGCCAACCACCCTATGCCTACCCTATCCACCCTACCACCCTCACCCTCATCCAGCGCCCATCCCATCCTATCCACCTACCCCACCCACCCCCTACCCACCCCACACTATCCACCCGACCCACCCCCGCCCCCATCCCCCACCCCACCCGCCATTCGCCAATTTGCCAACCAATATCCCGTCCCTGCCGTCGCCACACCGGCCCCTCCGCTTCGGTATAATTCCAGACGACTTACAAGGATTCATTCAGGGTGGACTTTTTTTTTTTATTTATTTATTTATTTTTTTTTAAGGAGGGGGTGGGGACATGGGGGGGAGAGGGGGAAGAGGGGGAGAGGGAGGGAAGAGAGGGAGAGAGGGGGAGGGAGGAGGGAGGGAAGGAGAGAAGGGGAGAGGGAGGGAGGGAGGGAGGGAGGGAGGGAGGGAGGGGAGGGGAGGGAGGGGGAGGGAGGAGGGAGGGAGAGAGAGGGGAGAGAGGAGAGTGGGGAGGGAGAGAGGGAAGGAGGGAGGGGGAGGAGGGAGGGAGGGAGGGAGAAGAGAGAGGAGAAAGAGAGAAGAGAGAGAGGGGGAGGGGGACGGGGAGAGAGAGATGGGCGGGGAAGAGAGAGAGAGAAGAGAGAGAGAGAGAGAGAGAGAGAGAGAGAGAGAGAGAGAAAGAGAGAGAGAGAGAGAAAGAGAGAAAAGAAAGAAATAGAGATAACAATTCTACCAAATCACAGAAGTCCTCTTGCTCAACCTCTTTCCCTCCCCTACCCCCCCCCACCCTTTTTTCCCCTCCCCCCTCCCCCCCTCTTCCCTCCAAGCCCTAGATTTCACCCCCCTCCTCCTCACCCTCCCCCCTCCCCTCCTCCCAGCCCCAGCGACCGCCAGCATCCGCCAGCATCACCCCTCCCCCTCCCCCCTCCCCCCCCCCCACCCGCCGCAGATCAGGCATCGAGACATCTCCCAGACACGCGAGATCTCAGCCCAACACCTTCGCTTATGAGCTGCTATTTCCTCGCGTCGCGCCCACGCCCTTTCCGAGTCGCGGGCGGGGATTAAGGAGGCTCAATCCTAGATTACAAGCATGCGGGCGGGGTCTCCTCCTGCGTGGGAATTTGTC
>NW_020870856.1:302787-313231 GCF_003789085.1 Penaeus vannamei
GGAGGGAGGAGAGAGAGGGGGGATGAGAGGCTGGGAGGGGGCAGGCGGGTAGAGAGGGAAGGAGTAGAGAGAGAGGGGATGCAAAGGAAGGGAAGGGGAGAAGGGGAGGGAGGTAGAGAGTGGGGAGGGACGGGTGGGACTGAGAAAGTGGGAGAAAAGAAGAAAGAGAGATAGGAGATGAGATGAAGAGAGAAAAAAGAAAAGAAAAAGGAAACAAAAAGAGTAAAAGGGAAAAGTTAGAGTGAGACAAAAAAAAAAAAAAAAAAAAATCTCACGAGGGAGGAAATGAGTTAGCGAAACCCCCCCAACCCCCCAACCCCCGTCACCCAAAACCCCCACCCCCCACACCCCTGGATCAGCTGTGTTCTAAGCCACGTCGCGGGGCTCCTCCGCCCATCAGCAAGCACCCCGACCCGAAGTTCTCTCCTCGCCGAGCTGTCCCGTTGAGCCGGAAACTTACAGCGAGGACTTTGCGGACGAGAATAGGCCGAGTCCGCCTCCAGGCCTTGACGGACTGACACGCCCCCTATCGAACGGACTGACACGCCCCTATCACGACGGACTGACACGCCCCGAACGGACTGACACGCCCCCTATAAAGAACGACGAACGGACTGACACGCCCCCTATAAAGAGCGACGAACGACTGACACGCCCCCTATAAAGACGCACGAACCGACGGACACGCCCCCTATTAAAGAGCGACGAACGGACTGACACGCCCCCTATACGAACGGACTGACACGGCCCCCTATAAAGAGCGACGACTGACACGCCCCTATAAAGAGCGACGAACACGCCCCTATAAAGAGCGACGAACGGACTGACACGCCCCCTATAAAGAGCGACGAACGACTGACACGCCCCCTATAAAGAGCGACGAACGGACTGAACACGCCTATAAAGAGCGACGACGGACTGACACGCCCCCTATAAAAGCGACGACGACTGACACGCAAGAAACGACGAAACGGACTGACACGCCCCTATAAAGAGCGACGAACGGACTGACACGCCCCCTATAAAGAGCGACGATCGACTGACACGCCCCCTATAAGAGCGACGAACGACTGACACCCCCCTATAAAGAGCGACGAACGGACTGACACGCCCCCTATAAAGAGCGACGAACGGACTGACACGCCCCTAGAAAGAGCGACGAACGGACTGACACGCCCCCTATAAAGAGCGACGAACGGACTGACACGCCCCCTATAAAGAACGACGGACGGACTGACACGCCCCCTAGAAAGAGCGACGATCGGACTGACACGCCCCCTATAAAGAGCGAGAGCCGTTGGGGCCTCTCGCGTGTCCTTTAATGCAGCCCCAACTCGTGTCTTTAGGGCGTCCGTCCACGAGGGAATGCGAGAGCTGGGGGACGCCTCGGGGCAGCTTCCGCCTCCGTGCTGCAGTAAACATGTAGATGGCTGTGAAGAGATCACCTTCATATCGTGTTACCGCCGCCATTACTACTCGGAGGCTCTCTCTACCTCCGAGCACACGCCTCCCGCTCTCCCTTCTCTCCTCGTCTTTCTCTTTTTCTCACTCTCCCTCCTCTCCCTCTCTTCTCCCACTCTCCTCGTCTCCTTCGTTTTTTCTCGCTCTCCCTCCTCTCCCCTCTCTCTCCCACTCTCCTTCTCTCCCCTCTCTCCTCTCACTCTCCTTCTCTCCTCGTCTCCTTCCTTTTTCTCACTCTCCCTCCTCTCCCTCTCTCTTCGCATTCTCCTTCTCTCCCCTTTCTCCTCTCACTCTCCTTCTCTCCTAGTCTTTCTCCTTTTTCTTACTCTCCCTCCTCTCCCGCTTTCTCCTCTTCCTCCTTCTTCTCTTCATCATCCTCCCTCTTCATCCTACTCTCTACTTCTTCCCTTCCTCTTCCTCTCTTTACCCCTCTTCATCCTTCTTCCCTCCCTCTCCCTCTCTCCCCCACCCCCCTTATCCTTCCACTTTCTCTCCTTCTTCTCCTTCTTCTCCCTCTCCCCGCCTCTTTCCTATATCTCCCTCTCCACCTCCTCCTCCTTCTTCCTCCTCTCCTCCTCCTCCTTCCCTTTCCTCCCTCTACCCTCTCCCTCCCTCTTCCTCCCTCTCTCTCCCTCTCCTCCTCTTCGCTTCTTTCATTCGTTTTCTAGCCCATATCGGCTTTCTCTTTCCTACTTCATATTTCCTCTTTTACTTACTCTTGCTTGTTCACTCCTTGTTCCTCTTTCCTCTTCCTCTCATCCTCCTTCCTTCTTTATTTATTCACTTCATTAATCCATTCTTTTCACGCTTATCTACTTTTCATATTCCTTTATATTTCTTATTTACTGATTCCTTCTTCTGCCTCAGCATCATCAACATCCTTACTATCTCCAAAATTATCTTTATTTCTTATTCATCTTTACCGACATCCCTCTTCTTCTCTCTATCTCTCTCATTCCCCCTTTCATCAGCCTTCTCCATTTCTTTATTCTCAAATTGATTCATATGCATCATCTTTTCGCTTTTTTTCCTTCTCTTCTATTTCTCCCTCCCCCTTTCTTCCTCTCCCCTTTTTCTTCTACATCTTGTCTTTCTCTTCATTCTCTTTTTCCCTCCCCCTTCTCTTCCTCTACTTTCCTCTCTTTCTTTTCCTCTTTTTCTTCGTTTTCTTTCCTTTCCTCCTCCTCTTCTCTTCTTCCTCCTCCCTCCGCCTCTTCCTCTTTCTCCTCCTCTTCTCCTCTTTCTGTTCTTCCATTCCTCTTTCTCTTAGTCCTCATCCTCCTACTCTACCTCTCCTTCCCCTCTCATTAACCACTTCCCTCTTCCTAGTCTCCTAATCTCCTCCTGTTTCTTTTCCTTTTACTCCTCCACTTCTTCAAAACCTGCTCTTTCTCCCCCTTCTAATGATTTTCATTCTCCTTTTTTACTTATCCTCCATTGCCCTCCTCTCACTTACTCCCTCCTCCTCCTCCTCCTTAATCTTCTCTTCCTCTTTCTTTTCTTCCTCCTTCCCCTCCTCCCTTTTCTTCTTCCTCTTCCTTTTTCCCCCTCCACTTCCTTCTTTCCTTCCTCTTCCTCATCTTCCCCCTCCTTTTCCTCCGCTCCAGGTAATGGCTCTTGACCGATAAAATCGCCTCCACTTTACGATCCTCCTTGCTCGCATTTCGCGCAGAAACAGAAATATCAAGAAATGCCTTTACTCCGCCAAGCGCTTTCGTTAAGCTGCTGTTCTGTATCTCTCATGTATCTCCCTCGGTTATGTATCTCGGGTTATTACGTGTTCGGGTGGGCGGTTCCTGGATCTGGGGTGGGCGTGTTGGGCGGTGGTTGGGTGTGTGCTGATGTATGTGGGGGTATGCATACGAGCGCGCGCACACTCACACACACACACACACATATATGTATCTATTATATATATATACATGTCTAACTCTCTCTCTCTCTCTCTCTCTCTCTCTCTCTCTCTCTCTCTCTCTCTCTCTCTATATATATATATATATATATATATATATAAATATATATATATACATATATAACAGGGCGCCGCTTTTCCGTAGCAGGTATTTCTACCATTTTCTAAACATATCATAATAAAGAAAACGGATATTAATTAAACCTAAAATTATACACTATCATGAACGGATGCATATTAGGTTACAGTTTACTCTTTCTTTGAGGAGGTAAACGATAATGGTATGATATAACAATTATTTAAATTAACATTTCCGAGCTCTCATATTCTCACTGCTTGTCGCACTTGAAGGTTGATGGCAAGTGATGATTAATAGGATTCCCTGATTACATGTTCATTGCAAAAAAAAAAAAAAACCCAGAAATATTTACATTATTAAGCAAAAAATATAATAACATTCAACAACATAAATTGGATCCGCATCTCTTTATAGAAAATGTATTAGATATATAACTTAAGAAAAGGCGACCCTGTAAACTTGATTTATCTAAAATATATACGACTATTCCTAGTGAGTGTTACAGAGTTAAAGGTACAAAATCCCTCTAGGTGACTGCGGCTCTGCTTTTGGGGATGTCCAGCTAGATGACCCAGCTGAAGTGATGTCGGATAAAATTTCCGTCGTGATGACGTTCGGCCTGCCACATCGTATCAGTTCATACCATGATAGTTTCAGCAATTTTTATGTTTGATTTATTCGAACGTGGGAAAATATTCCAGTGTTGCCTTAAATACTTTTCCTTTACATTATACCATTTGTGATGAAAAATAACAAAATTTACAGCCTACGGAAAAAAATCCATAGTGACGTCACCATCCGTCGGTCGTCTTTTGTTTCCGTTTAGCAGACGAATTTCCGTAGAATTCCAGCCCTGATATATAAGTGTGTTATATTATTTGTATTTGATGTGTGTACGTGTTGTGTGTAAAGAAAAATAACAGACTATCATACAATCGAACAAACAGCGAGTGAAGAGACGATCAGACAGACAAAATAGGGGAGAGAGAGAGAGAGAGAGAGAGAGAGAGAGAGAGAGAGAGAGAGAGAGAGAGAGAGAGAGAGAGAGAGAGAGAGAGAGAGAGAGAGAAAGAAAGAGAAAGATAAAAGACAGACAGAGGAGAGAGAGAGAGAGAGAGAGAGAGAGAGAGAGAGAGAGAGAGAGAGAGAGAGAGGAGAAGAGAAAGAAAAGAAAGAAAGAAAGAAAGAAAGAAAGAGAAAGAGATAAAGAGAGAGAGAGAGAGAGAGAGAGAGTTCACCCAACCAGACAGCCAGACACTACCGACAGCCAGAAGCGGTGGGGTGGGAAAGCGAGCGAGGGCGAGGGGTGGCTAACGACTCCCCTCCTTCGCCCCATAATCATCACAACTCACACAGCTCCCTCACTCTTTCCTCCTCCTGCTGTGTGCCGAGCGTCGCCTCCTGCCGCCGCCGCCCTGTTTACACCGAGACACTTTACATAATTGCCTGGAACTCTCTTGGCTGAAGCCGGGCCATCGCGCTAACGCCACACCTGCGCTGCTGATTAGTGTTATTGTGCCGGGGCGTTCTTTGCCGCCCGCCGCCGCCGCTGCTGAAGAGCGGCGGCGCGGCGCGGGCGGGGCGCGGGCGGGGGCGAAGGCAGCTCCTGAATAACTCCAATTTGGCTTCGTAAATGTGGAATACAGATGCCCTGACTGGACTGTTGCTGACTGCCCCGTGTTCTTTCGCTTGCCTCACACACACACACACACACACACACACACACACACACACACACACACACACACACACACACACACACACACACACACACACACACACACACACACACACACACACACACACACACACACACACACACACACACACACACACACACACACACACACACACACACACACACACACACACACACACACACACACACACACACACACACACACACACACACACACACACACACACATATATATGAGTGTGTGTGTGTAATATTACCAGCATTATTAACATAGCGACGTGGCATCAGCGCAAACCAGAGCCAAAATCGCAAAGAGCAGTCAAGGACATTTCGTGAAGCCCCCCCCCCCCTTGTTTACTGTAACCCTGGAGAGGTGGGTCGGATAAGTTATCTGAATTGTGTTCATAAATATCTAATGAAGATAATCAACATAATTGCAGTTTGTGATGAAGATGGAGGTCTTAGCATATCACGAACCATTTTATTTCTCTCTTTTCTTTTGCCATACTAATTAGCAATGATCAGAAATGTAAAAATTGGTAGAATTCAGTCTAAATTTACCTCATTATTGATTGCCTGTTCTTGTAAGTCTTCAGGTGAACAGTTCATGAAATGCCAAGTATGATTGGCTCTGTATAATTCTAACCGTGTTATTTATGATAAAAAAGTATATAAAAAAATGTGTAAACTTTATATATGAGGAGGTGTCCCTTTTTTATTATGAAAATGATCCCTAATTCTTTTTAACATTAATGATCACCTGTCTCTTTTAACTCCACAACCCTTCTCATAATGGTCATTTGATCCCTACTGGCTTAATTAGGCATAATAATCATTTTCACTGAATTCTAAGGCTTTTCCTGGCAGGTTAAATACTTTGCAATATTTATATCATCCTCATTTTGTCATTATGTGACCTCTACAGCGTTATTAAATTTGAAAAAAGGAAAAATGTCTAGTCACTTTTTATTACACCTGCTAGGAATAATACTAGTTATTATGTTTGTGAAAAATTCATATCACAACAATTGTTTTTCTTTTTCTTACGACTTAAACGCACAAATGACAATTTTTTAAAGTATAATATTATACCTTTTTTAACCTTAAAACTTTGTAAATGCTTTATTAAAATAGCTTTACCCAACTTCCTGGAATATCAGATGTGTGTTTTTAATTATCCTATGTAGACGCGAAGATACTCCTTGCAATCATGCTACAGTAAGGATAAACAGTTATGAACCGTATTTATGTTGACAAATGTGGAAAGGTATGAATGAGAACGAATACCTTCACAATACAAGAGATGTATTTAAACGGTTTCGATTATATCTTCGTCAGAAATACATGTATTTCTGACGAAGATATAATAGAAGCCGGTTAAATACATCTCTTGTATTGTGAAGATATTCGTTCTCATTCATGCTTTTCCATATAAAGTTATATATTTCCATTTTCTTTTTATTTACACTTTTCTGTAGGTCGTTAGAACTAGTGTGTAAAATATGTACCCCTATTTTCCAGTTTTTCCTTTTTTTTTTTTTCATCTGATAAATTTTCTCAGCCACGTGTCACCGGGCAAACATGTTTTCGACCTGTTCCTTGCCTTAATTTTGCTTTCATTACTTTTGTATCTTTTACTTATTAGTATCTTCGATATTTCCTCTTTCTATTAATCTATTTATCTCATTCTTTTCTTTATTACATTTTCTATTGCTTTTATCGCATTTCTTTATATTTTTCTTTCTTTTATTTTGGTCTTAATTATTTTTGTATTCCTTACGAATTCTTATCTTTGATATCAATTTTTTTCAACTGATTTCTAATCTTGTTCATTCCTGTTCGTTTATTTGCTGTCTTTCATTTCACAATCTTTTTATCGTCTATCTGTTGTCTTTGATTTTTTATTCTCATTATTTTCTCTTTTCTAGATCTTGCCTTCACTTACTTTTATAACCTTTATTCATTGCTCTTATTATCATTTTCTCAAACCGTATCAATTTATTAATTCACTAGTTTAAGACTCCTTGTCATGTTTCTCTTGATCGCATATTTCTTCTGGCAAAATATACTCTATACGGTTTGTAAGTTTATATACCCACACTGCATGATTATTTATGCAAATGCGAGAATATCATTTACGAGAGTTATTACCCTGCACACTTCACTGAAATAAGTCATATTTTTCCTTGCCAATATTCTGCAGACCTTTGATGTCTCTTTCTATTCTTTCCCAGCTTTTGATGGTTATTTTTACTTATAATTCTGTTCTTTTCGTTTTTTTTTTTTTTTACGCCAATTATGCATGTTTTTTTTTTTCTTTTCTTTCTTTTTTTAAGGATGTTTCTATAAACTGATGCTCTCTCTCACTTCCATTATAATTACTCTTCTGATGATTATTTTAATACAGGAAGATAGTGGACTACATTTAGAAAAAAAATATATATAATATAAACTACTACTACTACTACTACTACTACTACTACTACTACTACTACTACTACTAGAGATAATGACCAGAAACAGAAAAAAATGGCCAGGAAGAACGGCGAGTATAGAGAGATCGACAAGAACGTAAGGAGAAGGTGCAAAGAGCTGGAAGAGAAGGAGATGAACGAACAACGAGACAGAAGACTTCGAAGAGACAGACCTACAGCTGATGTCTTCAAGAATAAAACACTTAAATAAAACCCAAATAAAACAGCCAAGATAGCGTTAAGAGGTAAAAACGAAGACATTAAAAAATAGAAATAATAAAAAAAAGACAATATGAACAGGATTTACAGGTGAGCTGTTTAATAATGACAATAGATAAAGCTCAATCTCCTGTACCAGACCAATCAGAAGGACTTGAAGATGCACCTAAAACCTATAATAATGATAAAACAACATATAATACACACACACACACACACACACACACACACACACACACACACACACACACACACACACACACACACACACACACACACACACACACACACACACACACACAACACACACACACACACACACACACACACACACACACACACACAGCACACACACACAACACACACACACACACACACACACATCGATATATATATATATATATATATATATATATATATATATATATATATATATATATATATATATATATATATATATATATATATATATATATATATATATATATATATATAAGGCTGGTGGCATTGACAAGATAATGACAAAAAAGGCAAGGTCCGTTTCACCTTCAGAAAGCACGTCGTCAACATCGAGTAAGAGAACGTAGACACGGCTGGAGGCTCCGGAAAAGCGGTGTTCGAGAAAGCTGTTACGAATATCACGGACAGGGAAAAAAATAAGCAATGACAGCGCGCTAGAACTGGGCTGGAGAACAAGGTAGGTTGTCTTCTCAGGAACCTTAGAAAAAAGACAGCTGTCGTATGCTGGACACGTGATCAGAGAAGAAGGTGGACTAGAAGCGTTGTGTCTTTGAAGATAAGTTGAAGTCCCAAGGGCGGGAGCGAGAAAGAGGACTGGTCTTAAAAAAAAAAACTCGACGACAGCTGCTGGAACATCGAGAGAAAATTGCTACGTTGCGCGGGGTCAAGAGAGACACAGAGGTCATAGGTCGTCGACGTCAGCTGAGAAGGCGGCGTGTTGGGCGGTGCAACGGTAGCAGTTTCGTCTGGCAGTTCAGTTCCCTCGCTCTGACCTCAGGGGGTAATTTCGAAACAAAATAGAACCGTCTTACCAAGAATAACCATCGTAACAAATGGAACGTGAATGAATCATAGTGTTATTCTGTATTACCTGAAGATACTACTGTATTGATTCCTAGACGTTTATCTGTTCATAATTTTTCTTCTTCAAATTCTCCGAACTTCAGTCATGAGGATACAAAAAAACAAGGGTTTTCTTGTTTTTTTTTCTCGTTTCTATTTTTAAAGAGAAATATTTTTTATTTCACACAACACACACACACACACACACACAACACACACACACACACACACACACACACACACACACAACACACACACACACAACACACACACCACACACACACACACACACACGACTCTCCTACTCCACCCAAAATAAACCCGTGCCTTCTATGACCTACCAAATACACCTTTTCCTTTTACTCAGAACACAAGCCATGTACAAAACCACCCCATGCACGGAGCGACCCAGCACGGATTCCCACACGAACACCCGCACCGAGATATCCCACACACACAGGTATCCACAATGGCTTAGAATAGACTCTCTTAGCGGTGATAGTGCGGCGGCTGAGGGTTATGAGGCAACAGGAGTGGGGTAGGGAGGAGGAGGAGGAGGAAGAGGGAGGAAGGAGGAGGAGGAGGAAGAGGGAGAGGAGAGGAGAGGAGGAAGAGGAAGGGGAAGGAAAGGAAGAGGAGGAGGAAGGAGGAGAAGAGGAAGGAGGAGGAGGAAGGAAGGAGGAGGAGGAGGAGGAGGGGAGGAGGAGGAAAAGGAGAGGGGGGAAGGAGGATGGGAGGAGGAAGAAGGAAGGAGGAGGAGGAGGGAGGAAGGAGGGAGGAGGAGGAGGAGAGGAAGGGAGGAGGAGGAGAGGAGGAAGAGGGGGAAGGAGGAGGAGAGGAGGGGAGGGCGAGGTGGGAGGGAGAGGAGGGGAAGGGAGGGAAGGAGGAGGAGGAGAGGGGAAGGAGGGAAGGGAGGAGGAGAGGGGAGGAGGGAAGGGGGAGGGAGAGGAAGGAGGAGGGGGGAGGGGGGAGGAAGAGGAAGGGGAGGGAAGAGGGAGGAGGAGGGGGGAGGAAAGAAGGAGGAGGAGGAGGAGGTGAGGGAGGGAGGACGGAAGGACCGGATGAATGTGTGAGGGAGAAAGAAACAGAGATAGGTAGATATATAGATAGATAGAGAGAGAGAGAGAAGTGGGGTGGAGGGGGAGAAGGGGCAGAGAATGAAGATACAGATACAAAAATAGACAAACCATAAATAGACAGTGATGAATAGACACAATAAAATGACAGACAAACGACCGACAAACAGAAAAAAATCCGAAAACAGTAAGAGGAGAAAATAAAAAAAGAGAAATAACTCAAAACAAAAACATACTAAAACAAAAAGAGAGAAATGTTCAAAACAAAAAGAAGATAAACCACGAACAAATACAAAGTTCAAAAACAACACCAAAGAGAATACCTATCACCCTCCTCCCCCTTCTCCCCATCCTCTGCCCCCCCCCCCCCGGCGCCCATGCCGTCCACGTGATCTCCGTCGAAACTAGATTATGAGTCGCCCAGTCGATCGAGTCTTCGTG
>NW_020870857.1:0-10000 GCF_003789085.1 Penaeus vannamei
CTCATCCTCTCTCGTCTCTCTCTCCCTTCCCTCCCGACGCGCGCTCCCGTCGCCTCCTCCCTCCCTCCTCTCCTCTCTCCCTCCGCTCGTCGTCTCTCCGTCCTCTCGCTCCCCCTCCCTCTCTCGTCCCTGTCCTTCTCGTCTCCTATATTCCCTCTCTCTCCTCCTCTCTCTCCCTCCCTCTCTCTGCCCTCCTCTCTCTCCCCTCCCTCTCTCCCTCCCTCTCTCCCTCGCACTCTCCCTCCCTCTCTCCTCCCTCTCTCCGTCTCCCCTCCTCTCCTCTCCCTCATCCTCTCTCTGCTATCTCTCTTCTTCGTTCTCTCTCTCTCTCGTTCTCTCTTCTCTCTCTCCTCCTCGCGCTCGTACAGGGGCAGCTATCCCTCCTGTCTTTCTCTCTCTTCTCTCTCTCTCTCAGGTCTCTCTCTCTCTCCTCCCACCTCCTCCCTCCCTCCCTCCCTCCTCCCTCTCTCCTCTCTCTCTCTCCTCTGCTGCCTCTCCTCCCACACTATTTACGCCACTGGCGCTATCGTACGCTTCGACCAAAAAAGACCCTAAGAATATTTTTCATGTTACATTTGCAACAAGTAGTGCTTAGCGCTCAAGGGGGTCGGGTCCAGACGAAAAATCCACGTTAGGTAGAAGGAATTGTGAAAGAAACCTGTTACCGAAGAGCAATAAAGGGGAAGAGAGAGAGCGATAGGAGACTGAGAAAGAAGAGAAAGAGGGAGGGAGGGAGGGAGAGAGAGAAAGAGAAAGAGAAAGCGAAAGGTAAGAGTAAAGAGAGGGGAGAAAGAGGAAAACTCGTTTTGTCTATTTAATCCCGAACCACAGCGCACCGGCTTTCAGTCCCGTTACAATAAAATTGTGTGATTAAACATCCCGTTGATGAAAGAGGAAAGAGGAGGAGGAAAAGGGGGGTGAGGAGAGGAGAGGGGAGGAAGAAGAAGCAGAGGAGGAAGAAGGACATTAGTAATGAAGATGCGATGACGACGAGTCTGATGATAATGGTGGGGGAGGAGGGGGTAGGGACTGCTAAAAAAGACAGGGACTTTTTTCATCCAACAAGGGCGAATGGGTAACTGTCCTCGCGACCCTTTTCGCCATTAATCGCTTGAGTCCCTGACGAAAACCCGACGACTTGCCGCTCATTTGAGACTCGGTGACAGAGCGCTACCCTGCCTCTCGCACACCTGGACGGTCATTTTACGCGCGGGGGCGGGGCGGGAGAGGAGCACGAGATGAGAGAGAAGAGAGAGAGAGAGGAGAGAGACGAGAGAGAGACGCAGAGAGAGAGAGCAGAGAGAGAGAGAGTACAGACAGAGACAGATCTGAGATGGAGAAAGAAAGATCTCGAGGGCGGGGACATTGGCTTCCCCTGTGTGCCTGGGAAGTAGTGGGGTGGGATCGCGTTTGGCTGAGGATCACTTGGGATACGCTTCGTTGGGAGAGAGGAGAGAAGAGATTAGATAGATAAGATAGTATGAGAGAGAGAGAGAGATAGATGATAGAATAGATAGAGAGAGAGAGAGAGAGAGAGAGAGAGAGAGAGAGAGAGAGAGAGAGAGAGACCAGCGAGCGAGAGAGAGAGAAAAAGCTAGCGAGTGAGAGAGTGTGAGCGAGCGAGAAGAGGCAGATAAATGGAGAAAAGAGAACCGCTGGGAGGGCGAAGGAGATGCAGAAAATTGCAATATTTCAGCGCAATCTCGAGCCGCGTTAGCATGGGTTTACGACCTATTTACTAAACCCGCCATTTTTTTCACACAAGCCATTTGTCTCCGTTTCTGGGGGAATTAACGTCATTCTAAATGCCATGAATACGGGACGATCATTGTTGTACCAGGTAACAGGACAGCAATCCAATCCGGAAAAAGATGAAAAAAGAAAAAAGAAAAGAAAAGAAATTGAAACGGAAAATCGAATTCAGAGTCAAGAGCTTTCAAAAATGGGAAACATTTTGGATCAGATTTATCCTTGCGTCGGCGTTCTTTCTAACGTTGCTGTTTAGTTTGCCGGAAGCTTGATTTATGGAAATGCTGGGCGGGAATCGGCGAGGCTGAGCCATCGTCGCAACTGGTTGTGAATACAGGCTGATAAGTGCTAACAACACCATGTTCGCAACCAAGGACTGCTATTTATATACGAATAATAAGCAGGGGAATATTGATATAGTCGCAGCCACTCACCTCGCGCCACGCCACCAGGGTATGTTTGGGGATGCCGGACGTTGAGTGGATGGGCCGCGAGGAGACAAACGATGTTGGCGTACGCACACATCACACCACAAGCGCATTACGCGACTGCACACGAGGTACGACGACGCATATATACAGCAACACACATGATTATACACTTACATCAATGATATAATCCATGGATCTAGTTTACCCTATTGAGTCGTAGTAGGTTAGTTAATAGTGTAATATATATATATCCGATATGTATATAGTATCATATATACATATATATAGCATTGGTATACCCCATGTAGTAATACTATATAGTATATTAGTCACATACACATATAGTATATATATATACCATATACAACTGATATATTATATATATATACTATGTATGTGAGTGTTTTGCGACGAGTATGTCTGGAGACATTGTGTCCGTGGACGTTCGTTTGTCGATGGACAGGGCGGGAGGTATTTTTGTCAACTCGCGGACACAATTGCTAGAGATGGAGGGCGGTGCGGGAGGGATTCGCTGATGTGGAGATTCGCTGTGATGGGAAGGCGATGAGAAGTGTGTGTGGTAAGTATGTGGTATGTGTGGTTGTGTGCGTGGTGAGTGCTGTGCGCGCTGAGCTGCGTCCGAGCATAGTGGTGCAGCATGCGTGGAGTGCGTAAATAAATCATGCCTAAAAATTATGAACGCCTCGAAATAATCACTAAACACCACAGCGTAACAGAAAGCACAGGGGAAACATGGTCGGGGAGACCGTGTGTGTGTGCTGGTGATGTGATGTAGAAGAGATAGATAGATAGAGATGCTCGTGTGGTGATGTGATAGATAGAGATGAGGAGCTGTGTGTATGTGAACATGTATGTGTGTGTGGTGGCGGTGTGTAAATGAGTGGTGTGATGTGGCAGTTGAGTTTTAGTCGCGTGTGGTGGTCGTAGATGTGTGTGATGTGTGATGAGTGTAGAGTGGGTTTCTGTAAATTAGTGATATATATATAAAACAACGTATTAATATCACATAGTGAATTTAATTTAAGCGTGTTTCGCAATTTATGATATAATATATATATATACTATATATATACTATTATATATATACACGCAGGCTATGAGTTCTTAATGGTATAGTATCTATACATAAAATGTAAATATATGCAGTATAACACCACAAAAACCACACACACCACACACAACACACAAGAAAATCACACACTAGGAAAATATCCGCACACACATATTATACGATGATAATTTCAATAGAATATAGTACGTCAAGTCCACTGAAAATGTTGAATTTAGCCTCAGATTCATTAGCTAGGAGTTAATCTAGCTGCATTCATATATTCACCTGAACATGCTAGGAATATTATACAGATAGGATACAAACAATATTACATACATACAAATAGCAAAAAATATAATGTAAAGCATGTATCTACTTTATATAATATATGAGTTAATATATAGTATATGATATAGTAATATAATATATCTATATAGAAACTATATACTTATATTATATTATATCATTATTATATAATATATATATATTACGTAAAAGCGGTATATCTATTAATATATATAATTTAGTATATATAGTTGGCTGATTAGTGTGTGTGGATGTATGAAACATATTACATTATGAATACACATAAGCCGACTCACTCACTATGGTAATCACTGACTCATCACTAGCTGAACTAACACAACAAGCGGACTCTATACTACACTACTATTATACTCATACTATTCATTAATTCATATTATTAATCTTATAATAACTCTATCTAATCTAATAATATATACTTACAGACGTAATTAAATTTATTATCATTAATCTGTAGTATTGTCAATTATATTAATTAGTTACATATACATAGTTGTATAATAAATATGCATATAATATATACTACATAATATATGTACATATATAATACATTATTGCATAGTTATATATTATATAATAAACATGTGTTATCAATTAATTATACCGGTATTTCGTATTTTATTCAAAGTCAGATATATACAATTAATAAGAATATCAATAATAAAATAGTATAAGAGAGCAAGCAGCATTTTTTTGGCTGTACACATCTTGTCTGAGTCCATCCATAACACATAAATTAAAATCATGATCTGATAATTTATTCTATTGCACCGTGAGAAATTTTCCTAGTATAAGTTACGAATGTATAGTATATCTGCTTCTAGAATTATAACTTTTGAACATTGTATGTAGTTTTGTCTAAAAGGCGACTTACTTTAGAATTGTCGGTTGTGTACAGATATGATTATAGTAGAGTGAGTGGTGTCATCAGAGCTCAACACGGGTGCAGCGGCGTAGTGGTTAGGGAGAGAGATACTGCGTCTGTGTGGCTGTACGTCGAGTGTTAAACTTTCACTACGGCGCCGGTGTAGTAGTGAGACGCTGTATATGTGTGTGGTGGACCTCACACATGTGTGTGTGGATCGACGCGTGCATCCAGATATGAGATGAGACGATCGTGACGGGTAGCTTTGATGCGTTGTATGTAGCTCCAGGTAGTAGCGTGTTCGCGACGACTGCGGAGAGATTTAGGAGTTAAGGAGGCAGGCACGAGACTCGTAGTATGAGTAGATGACGAGGAGAGATAAAGAGATAGATGAGGATGAAGTAGAGAGGAGAGTAGAGCGTGTTGTTAGCGCAAGAGAGTGGGAAGAGAGACCCGTGTGGTTGCACGACACGCAGCGGAGCACTGTCGTAAAGAAGCAAATGCACGAACCTCGCTCACACCAAAGGCACTCGGATAGTGTAAACGAACGACGAAGCGGCAATGGTAGCAGCTTGTCTAGGGTCGTCGGTTTCCTGAGAAAGAGAGAAGGTGCGCGATTGTCGACGACTGTGACGCATTGTGATAGTAGGGGCGCGGATCGGGGCGTAGGCTGCGTGTCGACGGCGGCGGGCCCGAGACCCGGTGGTGCGGTGGGACATCCGCACTACGGTCATCGGATGCTGGTAGCGTGGTCATGTGTGTCTGTGCGAGAGTAATGTTGTTATGTTAGATGATGAGTGTACTTAGGGTCTGTGTGTATCTCGCGCTGTCGGTGGCTATTACCACGCGCACAGACGGGAGGAGACAGTAGGCGGGCGTCGAGCTCCGCCTTCCGAAGCAGATCTGTTTACTCGCCGCTCGCAGGAGGTCTGGTTTCTAAGGACCCGTTTATGGAAGGGCAGAGCAAAGGCCTTTGAGGGAGAGCGCAGGAGTCAGTGGAGTAAGATCGCGTCAGAGACAACCAGGAGAGCAAACATCAAAGAGGCGGAGGTGAACGCCTGCAGCTAACCTTGCCGGGTGCCGTTTGAGCCAACAGGAAGTGAGTGTGGAATAGGCTCATTGCATCGGGCTCTGTTGCCGGTACCTGATATGCGTGGCCCATTTCCAGCGGGAGGGTTAACAGAGCATTTCTGAGACAGTGACGCGTTAAAGATTCATTTAAAAAGAACATGCATTATGTACATGCCGATTGATTTGTTAAATATAGTTATCTTAGTAAAGGAAATAACTCGAAATTATCACTTAAACAAATCATAGACCAAATATAAAAACACATAATGAATAATACATATAACTTTATCCGGCTATATATGTGATTTACGATAAATCCAACATTTCTGTAGTTGCAACGTAACTCGGGATTCGAGTACAGTGTTACTTAAAAATTACTTCTTTGGAGCACTATAACCAGGTGGAGGCTCTTGTAGTTTCTTAATAATAATAATAATAATAAAGAAATAGTACTATGACCAACGGAGCATACGCATTCCATAAGGGAAAGGATATGCTTTTCGTTATGCAAAAACAACAATTCAAAATTATCGTGATAATGGAAATGGGAACGTCTTGAGCAGTTCACTAAGGACGATGAAGACGAAATAAATATAAGCTTTTCGAATTCGTTATCGATAAAATACACAATTAAATATTAAGCCACTCACTGTCATCGCAACACGAGTGTATCATATAGTTATTCATGCACTAAACATGAACAAGTATATTGCAGGTTTACTTCCCTTTCTATCAATTAATTCACCATTGGTTTTCCATTCATATTCTACGTCCTCATCTATTTCTACATTCAAATTACGACAAGAGAGAAAGGAACGATAAAAATATCCACATAGGAATCAAACTTCTGAAAGCGCTGTCTTAAGATTCAAGAGAAAATGCCGAGTTAAAGACACGCCAAAAGGATTCGGTCTCAAGATCCTATTGTGCTGGAAAACTAATCGCAATCTGGAATGGTACGAAGCGTCGTCCTTTTCAGATGAATGTCCTTTGTGTCAAATATCACATCCGCTATCCGTTGCGCAACGTATGTTTGACGTTTTAAAATCATCAAAGTTTCCAGCGCTGCGATTGAATAAATAAGGAAACAAATAAATATTTTCCGAATGCAGCATTTCATCATTAAACAACACAGTAATTTGGTAAAAGAACAAAGCCTCGCTAAGAAATGGTTAGACATCATGAGACAAAACAATCAATTTCTTCCAGATCTATAACGATCAAGTAAATAAACATTAAAAAAAAACATGCAAGACACAGACAACAAAAACAACGGAACAAACACACAATAAAAGACCGCGAAACACCAACAAAGCATAAATAAGCAAGCTGGGCCTGGATAGCTAACCGAGTGACGTCTTTCAGTGTCAAATATACATAAAATATTCAGAACTAGGGGGTGGGGGGAGAGGCCGCGCAAGGACCTATAACTTTCTACTCACATTTTCCATTCCTATTCAGCACGCCTCAGAAAGTATGGGTTTATTCCCGCCATAAAAGCCACGCGCCATGTAACACAGTGGCCACAGAGATTAATGAATAAATAAATATATGAGAGAAATCAATATTTACACGTACACATAGAGTTAACAGTATTTACACGTACACATAGAGTTAACAGATCATATATTCTTAGTAGAATATAGTTCAATGAAATGGAACTGCGACTTATACGGAAAGGAAAACATATTTTCACTTAACCTCGTTACGTAAAAGGCTGGCGACACAAGAAGCTGAATCATACAAATCACACGACGCGAAACAACACAAAAATCCAAAACGCAGTTAGGTGCACCAATTCGCCATAACCTGACAGGGGCAACGGAACCCCATACGCCCGGATCAGCTCCAGAATAATGACATGGCGAAACAATCAGTTCCTGGATTTCGCCGGATTTGACATAAGCCGTCGTCTTCCGTGCTTTAATGACACTGGACATCAAAACCAAATTTGGCCAACTAGCGTAGATTTTCAGTTAATCAAACGAGACTAGCGGTTGGTTCCAGCAAAGGGATTCAGATTTCAATAAAAGAAAAAGAAAAAATGTTCTCTGTTCGTATCTAAACCAATAACAGAGAGGAACCATAATTCAAAAATTCAGTCAAGAAAGGGACTTAGTTTCGAAATATATATGATTTCACTTCACAATGAAAATAATAGCAGCTAACAAAAAAATAATAGCAGCTATAGAGAAATAAAATCAATGTTCAACGAATCGGAAGCATTGTATTTTCCAAACAATACCATTATTTGTAGTTAATATGATGAAAAGTGAATGTTAAATCCATGACTTTCCGAAAGCCATACCATGCAAGGGAAAAGAAACAATATTTTTATCAGATCTATTAAGATCGAGTGGACCAATACTCTGGAAATAAAATATACATTACTTATTACCATTCATCTTAGAAATAGTGAATATTTCACGTGAAAAAAAAACAATTTCAAGTCCTTAAAGTAGATATGAATATGATTAGCAATAATAGAAAACTTCAACTGAATAATCATATTGTAAAGAAGGAATGTCGAGTGTCTGAATTTAATATCCTCGATTTTTCAGCCCAAAGTCCCTGTCGCTCGCTCCTTCCCTCCGGAACCATTTTGATCTCTGAAAAGATCATTTATATTATATTCCCAGTTTTCGTCGGTGAAAAAAAGCCGTTCGCGAGATAGTCCCTGGCTCCATACGTGCAATCTCCCTCCGTATGACGTCTGACGTTAGCCCTGCCTCCATTCCTTGGCCCCGGCGATTAGATAAGCGCTGTTGGATAATTTGAGTCCAAGCGCTTTTGTTCTTTCTTTCCTAGCTCATTCTGCTGCTTGAATTACTGTGTTTGAAGTAGCTATAGTGGGGGCGCATGGACGCATGTTCGATGTCGCTTGGGTTAGCGATCCCAGTGTCCTTCGCATTCACTCGCTGGGGACAGGTCCGTGTGGGTGGAAGCACTTGGTTGGTCGTTAGCGTGATGGAGCGTGTCGTAGTGAGGGATGTGTGGTTCGGACTTGAGGCGAAAATCCGTTCTGTGATCCGGTTTGGGCCTGTTAATCCCCCTTGACCCCGCGTCGCAATCTCCGCCGGAGCCGCGAACTGTCGGAAACCGGGACGATTTCCGGTGTCGGGGAGGGGCATCGTCCTCCGGCAGCGGCGGCATTATTGTCGCCACTCTCAGTATCGAGTGCTTGGGGCTTGAGAATGATTCGGCGAGAAATTTACCCTATATGTGCATTCCTCGCTTCGTGACACCTTCGTCGCCTCGCCCTTCACGAAGACACGTTTTATTAAATTGGTTTCTTGGAGATATGATGACACTCGACCGGCTCCTTTGTGCTGTATGTCTACTCCTGTCCACCAACCTGCCCTCCTTCCCTCCTTCCTCCCTACCTACCTACCTATCCTACTTCCTACTTCCTCCTTACCTACCTACTATCTACTATCTACTACCTATACCTACTCATGTACTACTAACTATCTATTATCATTTTTCTACATATGTACTACCTAACTAACTACCAACTGGGTATTGCCTATCTCCATACTTACCTACCCACCTCCTTGCTTACCAAATCTCCTACTACTGCATACAATAACCTTATTACATACTTAACTACCTCTCACACTACCGTCCCTCCCTCTCAACTAACTAATTACCATCCACTCCTCGACCTAACTTGCTTCCGGTATCCCTATTAGAAAATAAACATGACAGAAATGGCATGATAAATGCGTGTGGTGGGTCGGGTATGGCACTATGAACAATAACGATGTTGTACTAACAATAACGATGATATAGTATAAAGAACGATAATAGCAACAATTAGGACGCTGATGATAATAATGATAGTAATAATAATAACAACAATAACAATGATAATAGTAATAACAATGATAATAATCATAATTACATGACAATATGATAGTAGCAGCATTAGTAATATTACTGATATTATCAGTAGGTACACAATAATGTTACTGCTCAAGCAATTATCATTTTAGTTTATTATACTATATTTTTATATTCTTACCACTATTATTATTGATATCATTATCATCATCATTATTCATCATTATCCTTATTACTGTTATCATCATTAATCATTATCATTATCATCAGTATTACCATTATTGTCATGACAACGATAATGGTAATGATCCCGGTGACGGTGATGATAATGATGGTGATGAATTCAATAGTATCGATAACTAATAATACGGGTAATTATTATGATAATAAGGATTATTTTCATTATTATATTTTATCATCATGATTGTTATTACCATTATATTAATATCATCATATATTATTATCACTATTATCGAATCAATCATATCATATTATCGCTTTTATCTTCATTAATAGTATCATTATTATTATCATTCTCATTCTCATATTTATCATCATCATAACTATTTTCATGTAACTAATATTACCATTACTATCATCATCGTCATCATGAATTTTACTACCATAGTGATCTATCATAAGCAT
>NW_020870857.1:40000-42500 GCF_003789085.1 Penaeus vannamei
TAATGATGCGGAGATGCGTGGAATCGTGGGCGCGGTACAAGGACGCGGGAAATGTGATCCGGGAATGCGAGGGCGCGCGCAGGGGGGGGGCAGCGACGAGGCAAATAGGGCGATGCGAAGCGGGGCGATTATGCCGAGGGGTGAAGAGGTCAGCCCAGGTCACGGCGCAGCGAAAGGAGAGGCGGGCCGGGCGGCTTGAATTATCGCCGCTGTTTTATTTTAGAGGGATAATTACTACTGCCACCGCCGACGCCATATTTATCTGAGGCCAACGTAAATACTGCATGATATTATTTCTGCTTTCACATGTCAAGCGGAGAATAAAAAATGTATATGTATACACGCCCGCCACAATTGCCTTGTCTCACTAATGGACGCTAACAACGCCAGGGCTCGCAGAATGCTTTTGTATTGGTTAACGGAGGCAATAGTGTTAATTTAACGTCAGTGATGGTGCTTTCGGGAAGCACGATCTCTCTCTTCTTAATCTTCTTGTTCTTCTTGCTCTCTTCCTTCTTGTTCTTGTTCTTCTTGCTCTCCTCCTCCTTGTTTTTGTTGTTCTTGCTCTTCCTCTTCTTGTTCTTGTTCTTGCTTTCCTCCTTGTTCTTGTTCTTCTTGCTCTTCCTCTTCTTGCTCTCCCCCTTCTACTTGTTCTTCTTGGTCCCCTTCTTGTTCTTGTTCTTCTTGCTCTCCCCCTTCTACTTGTTCTTCTTGCTCTCCCCCTTCTTCTTGTTCTTCTTACTCTCCCCCTTCTACTTGTTCTTCTTGGTCCCTTTCTTATTCTTGTTCTTCTTGCTCCCTTTCTTATTCTTGTCTTCTTCTCTCCCCCTTCTACTTGTTCATATTGGTCCCCTTCTTAATCTTGTTCTTCTTACTCTCCCCCTTCTACTTGTTCTTCTTGGTCTCCTCCTTATTCTTGTTCTTCTTGCTCCCCTCCTCGTTCTCGGTCTTTTTGTTCTCCCCTTCTACTTGTTCTTCTTGGTCCCCTTCTTATTCTTGTTCTTCTTACTCTCCTCCTTCTCGTTATTCTTCCTCCCTTTCTTATTCTTGTTCTTCTTGCTCTCCTCCTCGTTCTCGGCCTTTTTGTTCTCCCCCTTTCTTATGCCAGAAGGGAGGCAGTTTATCGCATGCGTGTAACTGGATTGTCCTAAGGATGCGTTAGTAGACGTGGGGCGGATGTAATATATCTGCATGAAAAAAGGGGGGGAAGGCAAACTGGGAAAGAAAGAGCGAGAAGAAAGGAAGGATAGAAAGAAGGGATAGGATGGGAGGCAAGGAAATGTTGGCAGGGAGAGACATAGACGGAGGGATAGGAGAGGAGACAGGGAGGGATTAGGAAGAAGTGAAAAAAGATGGTAGGGATAGATATGGACGGGATAGAAAAGGAGGCAGAAAAGAGATGACAAGGAGGAATATTGACGGAAGGATAGGAAAGGAGGCAAGGAAAATGTGGCAGGTAGGAATGCAGACAAAGGGATAGGCAAACTGACATGGGGAAGATGCCAGGGAGGAATAAAGACAAATGGCAGTAAGAAATAAAGACAAATGGATAGAAAAAGAGGCAGGAAAAAGATGGAAAGGAGGATTTATAAAAAGAGGGATAGATAGGATGGCAGGGAGAGACAAGAATAGAAGAAAAGGGACCGACGGATAGGAAAAGAGGGTGGGGGGAAATGGCAGGAAGGAATAAAGGCAGAGGGAAGGATAGGAAAGCACGGGGAGATAGAAAGTGAAGGAGGAATACGAAGGAGGCAGTAAGTGAGAGGGAGGAAGCAAAACGATAGAATGAAAGAGGGATAGAAAAAGACAGAAAAAAAATGGCAGAAAGGGATACAAGAGAAGAGCAGAATAGGAAAGGAGAGCGAAAAGGGAAAGACGGAGAGAAAAGAAAGGCGACAGAAAAAATAAGAAAAAAGGGACAAAGGAACAGAAACAGAGGGAGGAAGATAAAAGTAAGGAGGGAAGGAAACACGGCAAGGACAAATAACTGTATGACACGTGACAATAACGTCCGACGAGACACTGCGGCACCAGGGAAGGAGCGAAGGATGAATCACTTTCACGAATATGAACAACAGTGCGTGTAACCTAGAAAGGAAAGGAGAACACGAAAGAGTGGAGGAAGGATAGAGAGAAAAGGAAAAAGGGGAATAATAGCACAAACCACACACGCACACACACTCACGCATGCAGAGAGAGAGAGAGAGAGGGAGAGAGAGAGAAGAGAGAGAGAGAAGAGAGAGAGATGAGAGTAACGCGTACATGCAGATGTACAACACAGAAAGATACAGACAGATAGACAGAGAGAGAGAGGAAGAGATGCACACACACACACACACACACACACACACACACACACACAACACACACACACACACACACACATCCATCCTGTCGTCGCCGCCAGTGGAGGAAATAAACCTTTGCCAGCCTAATTTAAGATTTAAATTTTTTATCACCAAAGTTCTCCGAGTCTCGCAATGCGGGCGAAATGCACGAG
>NW_020870857.1:47500-50000 GCF_003789085.1 Penaeus vannamei
TAATAATTGATAATGTTCACAAAAAAAAAATATTTGAAAAAAAAATATGTATCCTTAATATATACTTACATTTATACACATACATATACACACATTATATATATAATACATGCACATACACACATATATATGTAAATATATATAATACCTATACATCAGTCATACATACATATACATATAAGCACACGTATATGTATAAATGAATTATATGACACATTTGTACACCTAAAAATAAGCATTTATACAGATGCATACAA
This sequence comes from Penaeus vannamei, assembly GCF_003789085.1. Lineage (NCBI taxonomy): Eukaryota > Metazoa > Arthropoda > Malacostraca > Decapoda > Penaeidae > Penaeus > Penaeus vannamei. The sequence continues at coordinate 47,758 of NW_020870857.1, forward strand.
TAGACATTTTATGCTGATATTCAGAGCTAATATGTACATGCATGTAGATATTACTACATGCATATATACTTACATTAGCGATGGAGCGTTGTGTAAATTTGAGGGCAGATTATTCCAGACGCTTACATCATGATATAAAATATATTTCTTTGATCGGTTTGTCTACAGTAGGGTGCTTTAATAGGGATTCGAACCTGAAACCAAATGTATAGGGATTCGGATCGCAGAAGATATCTTAAATTATTTCTGTACCTGAATAGGGTATTTTCGTAAATACAAATACACTGGAAAATGAAGATTACGCAAAAGCAAGTAATCCTTTCTGTTTCAATAAGCGTAGGAAATGCACTATTTGTATGATCATATTTACCTAATCCAGGAATTGTTCGATTCTTCATTTCTAAGCAATTATGATGGGTTTTAGTGTGGTTTCATAACAGCTCCCCAGACAGTGTTGCAGTATGTATGCATTTGCAGCCATTCATGGCGATAAAATCAATGCTTATGGTACAGGATACCAATGTTTATTTTTTGACGTATATTGTTCATGTCATGTGACTTTTCCACATCTTATTGTCAATCATTATTGCTATTTAGTTTCGCTTTTCCTTGACAAGAGTTTACGTTCAAACATTACAGGCAAAATGTACGGGAAGTGTCTTATTACGATTAAATATAACATATTGGATTTAACAGCTTTCGAGACCAGTTTGTTCGAAGAGATCCATTTACTGATAATGGTAAGTTCTCTATTGATGTTACTAGCGAGTTCATTAATAACGTTACCTGAAGAATAAAGGTTACTGACATCGATGAATTTTAGATACGATGATAGCTTCGCAAAATCATTGATATAGATCAGAGAAAAAAGGTCCTAACAGAGATCCTTGGGGTACACCATGGGGATGATGGAGGGCAATCTGAGCTGGAGCCATTGTATTTAAAAATCTTATTTCCATATGACATATATGAATGAAACAAGCGGTTAGCAGAGCCACTGACACCATAATGAGAGCGGAATAGGATGATAAACCGTATCAAAAGACTAGATAAATCTAGACATGTAGCAAAGTTGAATTCGTTATCAAATTCCTTATAGATTTGGTTTGTAAAAGTCATGATAGCTTTTTCTGTTTATTTATTCCTTGTAAATCCAAATAGGTAATCTGAGTAATTACTTTTACATAATTCGCTAGTTACTCAGACCAGCCTTTAACACCATATTCGCCTAAAGGTTCACCTACTTTCAGCTTGTGATTCACTTGCTATTCAACTCCATGACCAGCAGCAATTTGTCTGCTATGCAACCTGTGATCTTTTTACTCAGCCTGCATCCTCTTATCTAATCTTATCCAAACACTTCACTGCTTACCTTGCCTAGGTCGTCTTGTTATCCGACCAGCTTCTCCTTTTTACCCAGCCTACGTCCTCTTCTTATCCAGCTTGCTTCTCTTTTTAACTGCCCGCCCTTCCTGTTATCCTGCGTTCGCCTGTCTCCTCTTTGTCAAAGCGAGGGCGTGTGTCTCGTCCTCTCCTCGCAGGACTTAGCGAAGTGTCGTATCATTTCTTTTCCAGCGAAACTTTGGGTCTTTGGATTTTTACTTCAGTTTTGCCAGCTGTTCAAAGCCTTGTCTTTACCTCGCTTAACCCGTTGTGTGTGTTTTTTTTTTTTTTTTTTTTGTAGTCTTGTGTAACGGCTTTCAGTGAGCGATACTGAGCGAGGTGTTATCGAAACAGTATGGCAAGTCAAAGGGTAACGAGCGTTATTTCTTTTCTTTTTCTTTTCTTTAATAAATATGCTGTAAAGATAAAGGAGAAGGGGAAAAATCTTTACTTGCAGTATAGTTTGATTAAACATTTGATTAAATTTTCTCAAGGTGTAGATGCTGTTTTGTTGTGTTTTATGGTTATACTTATGATTATATTTTCTCAAGGTGTAGATGCTGTTTTGTTGTGTTTTATGGTTATATCCTGTAACCCTCAGCTAAGACACTTTGGCATACTGTCATGAAGGTATGCGGTTCGTAACAAAATGATAGATAATCCGTAATGCATTTGCCTCCCTCCCTCTCTCTCTCTCTACTTACCTATCTACTTATTCATCTGTCTGTCTATATACATGCAGCTGTAAACTCATCTATCTTTATGTCTGTCATATGTTTTCTACATAGCTATCTGTCCATCTATCTATCACTGTCCTTTGCATTCGTTTTCGATCTTTCTCCATATTGCCCAAAAGACCC
>NW_020870857.1:57500-77500 GCF_003789085.1 Penaeus vannamei
GGACTGGGTGTGCATGAGGGTGCAGGAGGATGTAGCTGTCAAATGGGGATTTAGAGTGGAATAGATGTGGATAGGAGTGCATGTGTTGAGGGTGTGGATCTAGGTGGAAGTGGATATGGATGCGAGTGGAGGCGAATGCTGATGTGTGTGTGTATGTGTGTGTGTGTGTGTGTGTGTGTGTTGTGTGTGTGTGTGTGTGTGTGTGTGTGTGTGTGTGTGTGTGTGTGTGTGTGTGTGGTGTGGTGTGTGGATATGCTTTCTAAAAATGGTGTTAAGGGGACGAGAGTTTCGTAATACTGTAACTGGTGCTACGGTTCCATATGTAAGTATTATTACATTATCATTAATAAGATGATTAACCCCATCACCGAGGATGTGATTCCAATTAGTTAAATTCGCCTTATAAGGGTAACGTCATTAATTAAATTTAATGATACTAATAACCAAGCTATTATCAAATCTTGCTACTCGATGCCGGGTAAGATAATGTGATTAACCAAGATTTACGTGTGTGTGTGTGTCTCCATTTCATCATTGTTACCAATATCATTACCATTACTATTTTTATGGTCATCATTATCACAAAAATTATAATGGTAAAATAATAACTATAAGCAATAGGGTCGCTGATGCAATAAACAATTCACCACCAAAATATAATGGCATCTAAATCGAGCGAAGGCATATCTCTGTTCATAACTCTTTGAGTTATCCTGATAACCAACGAATAAATTGTATCCGGATCGTCACCAAAATCTAATGACATCTAAGTTAGGTTAGACACACCTCTGGTAAAGAAAATCTGTTCATAACTTTTTGAATTATCCTGCTAGCAAATGAAAAAATAAAAAATAAAATAAACAACGCTGCTAAAAACATAACCTCCTTGGCGCAGGTAATAACAAACACGACAACAATAACATTAATAACAATAACTTACATCAACAATAATAATCATTAACATCAATAGTGATATTCATCATAATAATAACAAGAATAACAATAGAAATAATATTAATCATTATCATTAGTATTATCATTACTATTGTTAAAATAATAAAAAATAATAAGGATGATACTAACAACAATAATAATAATAAGGCAATAATAATAACAATAGTGATAATGAAAAAAAAATTATAACTATAATGACAGCAGTAATAATAATAATGTTAATGATGATGATGACGATGATGATGATTATGATGGTGATGAAGATGATAATAATAATAATAACAATAATAACAGTGATAATTATAACGATAATAATAATCATAATACTCAGAATAATTATAATAATACAAATAATGATAGTAATAAAAAACAATGACAAAATAAATATCATAAACAAAAAAAAAAAGCTAAACAATGAATAAAATAAACAGCAGCGACAGGAGGAAAACATCAACACATAAATAAAACTTGATTTGCACATTTTTTCTAAAGGGAACTCAACGTGACAGCTGATGGACAGACCGAATCAAGTGAGCATTTCATTCCTTGCATATGAGGGATTAACGTCAGGCATTTAATCTAGCGCATTTAAACTCCCCTGAGTATCCCCTAAGTAATTTTTCATGTTTATTTCATATATATATATATATATATATATATATATATATTATATATAATATATATATATATATATATATATATATTTATTTTTTTTTTTTTTTTTTTTTTTTTTTTTTTTTTTTTTTTTTTATCTACTTTTTTTTAATCTATTTTCATTTTCATTTTTTTGGGGGAGGGTTGGGATATGCAAATAGAAGTAAACGTTCTTTTTTCATTTTTTTATGTTACGACAAAATCGAGGGTGTAATGTTTAGCTATCTATGTAACTATTTGTGGACTTTCAGCCTCAACCGTTCTCATCCTGGGGCATATACTTGAATATTTTACATTTGCTATAATTTAAGGACAGAAATATTGTGTTTATTTATTTCTAATCAATTCATACATGAATTTCTCCAATTAAGTGTTCATATATATGCGTATTGATTTTTATATCTATATCAATCTATCTACTAACAAACTTGCTTATCTACTTACTCAATCATGTGTTTATCTTCATGAGACTTACGTCTCGAAGCACACTGTCTGAAGGACAACGACCTTTCTCTCTCTCTCTCTCTCTCTCTCTCTCTCTCTCTCTCTCTCTCTCTCTCTCTCTCTCCTCTCTCTCTCTCACTCACTCACTCACTCACTCACTCACTCACTCACTCACTCTCACTCACTCACTCACTCTCACTCACTCACTCACTCTCACTCTCACTCTCTCTCTCTCTCACTCTCACTCTCTCTCTCTCTCTCTCTCTCACTCTCACTCTCACTCTCACTCTCACTCTCACTCTCACTCTCACTCTCACTCTCACTCTCACTCTCACTCTCACTCTCACTCTCACTCTCACTCTCTCTCAGCCTGTGCGCATCCCAGCCCCGAACAGGACTCCCTCAGCTGTTGCCGGGCGAGAGAGTTTAGTCCTTCATTATTTCTAACCGAGGTGTTAATAGGCGTCATCAGCTTGACGAACATTCCTGGGAGACGAGTGCGTAAGCGGGCGACCGTAAAAGTCCCTGCTGCATCGGGAGGGCGATCGGCCGCTTGGAAAGGGGACCTGCGTGATGGAACGAGCGTGGGCGGCGCCACAAGCAGCTCGAGATTAGATCGGTCGTTACGTTCCTTGCTCTTGGGAGCGTGTCACTTTATGGGCTTATCGGTATCCTGGAACGACCGTGCTGCAACGTCCAAGATAACGAGCTCCGGGTTCGGGAAATCTTGAAGGATCATCATGTGAACTCTGGCAATGCATCCGACGGTGATTTTATTGCACAACTTGAAATTCCCAATCTCGCTTCCCCACTGCAATTGTTTTTAGGATTTAACAACATCCAGGATCTGTTGCAACGGTTGTCAGACAATGACAAAACGTTGCAGCTGTGATCAATCTTGCCAGGAGCGTAATACCCTCCACTTGCCTCGACACTGGCAAGCGCTTGTCAGATATTGTTAATATGTGCACGGAAGGGTCGGCTTCGTCTAAAAGCTCGAAAACAAGTCCCTGGCGTCCCTTACATCTCGCGTTGCCAGACAGCGAGATGTCCCCCCCTTTCAACACACCTCGAGAGTCTCCGGCAATTAATCTGAGTTGTGGTCGCAGTACTTTAAACAGCCTCCCCTCCGCTTCACCAGCAGAAAACATGACATAATCGCCCTAGCCCCACAGAGTGGCCGGGCAATAACATCCTTTTATCACCCGGTCCCTCCCCTTTCTTCCCTTCCTCATCCTCGTCTTCCATCTCTACCTCTCTCTTTCTGTCCCCTCTCGTGTCACGGACCCATGCCTCTTCCACGCAAACACTCGGGTTTTTTCAACTGCATATTGTATTGTATTCTCACGCCCGTGTCTTGTCTGCCTTGCCTTCTCGCGATCACACCTTCTCACTCACGCCCAATTTGCCGCACTCACAAGTATTCCAGCGCCTTTGCAATGACTCCCTACTTGCGCCATCTAAACATATCATCCATCCGCACCCACTTCCCTGAATCATCCACCATTCCATCCACCTGTTTTAGCATCCGTTTCGTGTGTTATCCCCCAGTTCGCGTGATTCATGTTGGAATTATACGATGTACTTCGTTCTCAGTTTTCCTTCTTCTAATTCCCCGTCCGCTGTCGCCATCTTAACCCATCCCGAGTGAACCGCAAGCCTCATTAACCACTTCTCATTAACCGCCTGGCTTATTCGCCATACTCGTCTACATGCTCTTGCCCTTCTTATTCATCTTGCGGTACTCCTTCCTGCTCTCTCTCTCTCTCTCTCTCTCTCTCTCTCTCTCTCTCTCTCTCTCTCTCTCTCTCTCTCTCTTCTCTCTCTCTCTCTCTCTCTCTCTCTCGAATTCCCAACGGTTATTGCGCTTTGATCTTTCCTCAGCTTCTCCCCCGGCTTATCACATCTACCCATTCCCGGATTTTACCTTTTACTTTTTATACGGGGTTGGCTTCTCGTCGTCCCTTCTTCGGGGAATGTTCATATTAACATTTATGATTCGGGTTTACTAATGTTTATTCCGTATCTGTTCGTGTGCTTGTGTGCTGTTAGTCCATCCGTAGCGTTCTCATTTAGCGATCTTGCTGACCCGCGTTCAATCCCGCGCGCTGCCAGTGGATGGTCACCCCGGCCTTCCCTTGCACACGGGGTAATTCATAAGCAAATAAACGGAGAGCCTGTCACGGCAAAGAATATCCACTGTAACAAATGGAATTAAACTAAATTAATTCATTAACATTATCAATTTTGGTTCTCTTCTTTATCTGTGGATCTGAGTTGATTTTGCATCTTGGGCTGTTTATTTACGGACTACAGAAACATAAAACTTATTTCCAAGCCTTTTTCTACCTTCTTCACATGAGCATCCCGTATGCTTCCAACTTTACTCCTAGAATCATGATTATTACTCTCCTCCAGAACTTCTTTTATCCCATTCCATTATCTATTTCCATTCTGGCACATCCCTTCGATTCCCACCTATGCCTCTTCCCCCGCCGCCGTTACTCCCTTCCTTCCGCTGCCCTCTCCTCCCCTCCGCAGCCATACCTCAAGCCCCTTCGCCCTACGCCAGCTCCCCCTATCGCCGTTCGCCAAGTATTACGAATTCTTAGGATAATTACACAAACTAATTGAATTACCCCTTGACTGCTCGTGACTGCCGCTAGAGGGCCTCGTTAATGAGTTCTGCTTAAAACGAAACGTGACGCGAAGGGGCAGGCCGGTAGTTTGGCCGGGGTGTTGGGGAGGGGAGGGAGGGGAGGCGGGAGGCGGGGAGGGAGGGAGGCGGAGAGGGGCGGGAGTTCGGCAGGGGTTTTGGGAGGGTAGGGGAGGGAGGAGAAGTAGAGATGCCTCTTTCTGTTTCAAGCTCTGGATCTATCTGTTTGTCGGTCTCTCATTCATTCTCCTCCGCTAACTCTTCGCAGTTTTCCTTTTCTCCTCTTTACCATTTCGTATTATATTATTACCCATCTCTTTTACCTTTCTCTTTCAGCCCAATCTCATTCTCTCTCTTTTTCCCAGATAACAAACTTTTACCCCCCCCTTCTTCCTCCTCTCCATTCCTTTAATTACTCTTCCCCTACGCTTCGCTTCCCCCAACTCCTTGCCCAAACCCTTTTCCTTCCCACCCTCCTATTCCATAGCACACCAACACTTCCCTCAGCCTTTACCCATTCTTATAGCCCTCTTTCGCCTCCTCACTCCATCCCCGCCGTTAGCAGTCCCCCTCCAACCTCCTTATCGCCTCCCTTCCTTCTCCCTCATCTTTTATCCACCGCATATCTTTTCCCTCCTTTCCTCCTGCTCCCATTCCCCATACTGACGCACTCCCTCCTCCCTCTCCCTCTCCCCACACCTCACACCCACCCCTCCCCCACGGCCTTCACGTCTTTCCTCCTCCTCCTCCTCTCTCCTCCTCCTCCCTCCTCCTCCTCCTCCCTCTCCTCCCCCTCCCCTCCCCTCCCCTCCCCCTCCCCTCCCCTCCCTCCCCTCCCCTCCCCTCCCCTCCTCCTCCTCCTCCTCCTCCTCCTCCTCCTCCTGCACCGTGCCAGCCCTGCGTGCAACCGATCTGTCGCAACAACTTCCCCGCAGCTGTCGCCAACCATCTCTCCGTCATCATGCACTCTCGGCTCTCGCTCTTATTGCCTGATAACAATACGCAATCCGGCCAGACCGTGCAAGAGCGGGTGCAATGAATATCTGAGGATTTCTTGATAAAATGTCAAATACTTGGACATCTTTACCGCGTCTGCGTCTGTTTGCGAATAGCCATAAAGCAAAGGAACGAGCTCGGGGCGAAACAGCTGTAGATAACGAGCAAGGGAGGTTGCATCTAAGGCAGATAAAGCTCTGATAAATTTCGATGGAACGCACACGCACGCAGACACACACGCACGCACGAACAGGCACACACACGCAACAAAAGCACAGACACATACACACGCACAAAACGTGTACACGGACACACGCGCACTCACACGCGAAACGCCCTCATATAAGTTCATATATTTCGTTAAGAAGTATTAATCATAATAATGATAATGATGATGATGATTATAATAGTAACAACGACGACGACGACAGCAACAATAATAGCAAAATTAATGATAACTAATAACACTATCGATAATAATAACATTAATGATGATGATAACAATAATAATAGCAATAACAATGATAACAATAATAATTCTGAAAATGGTAATAATGAAAATAATGATAATCATAATTATGATTATAATGATGATGATAATAATAATAATAGTAATAATGATAATAATAATCATAATTGATAATAATGATAAAAATAACAAAACTAATAATAACAAATACAATAATGATGATGAAGATAACAATAATGCCAATAACAACAACGATAACAATAACAAAAATAATCATGATAATGATAATGGCAGGGTGTGATGGGGAAAGACTACTGAAGAAGATGAACGCAAAGGGATGGGGAAGAAGAAGAGGGAGGGGAAGAGGGGGAAGAAGGGGAGGAAGAAGAGATCAAAGGTTAATGGGCGTAGGCGCGGCCACTACTCGTCACACATGGCAGTCAGTTTCCTTCACCATATCTCTCTCTCTCTCTCTCTCTCTCTCTCTCTCTCTCTCCTGTCTGTCTCTCTCCCTTGCCCCTGTCTCTCTCTCTCCCTTGCCTCCTGTCTCTCTCTCTCCCTTGCCCCGTCTCCCACTCTCCCTTGCCACCTTTCTCCCTCTCTCCTTCCTTCTTGCCCTCTCAATCCCTCCTCCCTCCCTCCACCTCTTTTTTCCTTCCTTTTTTTCTTACTTTCTTCCTTCCTCCACCCCAACCTCTTTTCCTTTCTTTCCTTCCTTCCTTTCTTCCTTCCTCCCCCCTCCTCCACCCCCTCTATCTCTCTCCCTACCTCCACCCCTATCTCTCTTCCTCTCTTCCTTTCTACCCTCCTCCTCTCCTCACAACCCCCTCCGCTTCTCCCTCTCGTTCCCTCCCCACAACCTCTCCCACTTTTCTCTTTCTTTCTCCATGTCACTCTTCACATCACTCTTATTCTTTCCCCAAACCCTTCCCTCCATATCCAATGTACACTCAAAAACACCCATGTACACACGTGCCATTAATTAACTTTGTCCTGCTACATTCTGATGCTGGACACCGTTCAGAACCACTCCATCTGCCGTAGCATTTACATAACTCTCTTTTAAGGACAAGAACACGCATTTCCATATTTGATTTTCCGCTTACTTCCAACCATACTGCATCGCGGCCCCTCTCTTCGTACCAACTCCTTTGTCATACATGGTTCAATCACATTTTTTCCCCCTCCATGGTTCTCTGCTAACCCCTCCTACACGCCAATCTATGTGAGCTCTGGCGGCAATCATATGTTTCTTATTTAGGAACGGATTCCGTGTATGTATGTTGTTTTCTGTTGCGTTATTATGGGAACTCGTGACTTGAAGAACGGGATTTCTCTAAATATATACCGTTTTGAGATTATTTACGATCCGTATAGGCGGGGACGCAACTTATTCCTTTCAGGCGCGCCCAATGCTCTCTCTCTCTCTCTCTCTCTCTCTCTCTCTCTCTCTCTCTCTCTCTCTCTCTCTCTCTCTCTCTCTCTCTCTCTCTCTCTCTCTCTCTCTCTCTCTCTCTCCTTTACCTATCCCTTATTCTTCTCTTTCTCCTGCCGCTTCTACTTCAGCTTCTTCTCCTTACAATTAATATCCGTCATTATTATTCCCATCATTATCATTATTAGTACTGACATTATTATGAATATGTTATTGTTATCATTATTAGTATCAATATTATCATAATTATTATTCCACTTCTTTTCTCCTCCGCCTTTCCTCATATTTCCAATTTTCTTCAACTTCTCCTTCCTCCTCCGCCTCTTATTTCTAGTTTTGTTTCTCTGCTTTTTTCCCCTCTTATACCTCTTCCTCCTCGGCTGCTTCTTCTTCTTCTTCTTCTTCCTTTTTCCTCTTTATCCTCTACCTCCCCCTCCTCCTTCTCTTCATGCGTGCACTCAACCATCAAAAATTCCCACAGCAGGCAAGGCCGAGGACTATGGCCGATTCCCAGACAAAGGGAGTGCCGCGTCAGCTCCTTGGGGTTTGCAGAAGAATCGGGCAAGGCAGCGAGTGCAAGACGAATGAACAAAAACCCCTTTTTCAGCCCCAGTTTTGCTCGTTTTATATACAGCGGGCCGAGGGGGCGTATACCCGACCGGTGTACCCTGCAGCCCCCGCTACTACCGTGAGGATCTGCATGCTGACAACGGGCGACAGCTGTACCATTTCTCTCTAAATTCCCTCTTTTCTGTGTCTTGGGCGAGAACTGCCTTTCTCATGGAATTTGAGTAAGCCTTATTCTTTTCTGGGTTGGGAAACGAAAAATGCAAATTCTACAATTCGGCAATAGCCGTTTCAGTGTATATATAGTCCATCCTGAATCTCAAATATGACGCTGCTATACAGTATATACATACATACATATATACATAATATACGTACATACACACATACACACACACACACACACACACACACACACACACACACACACACACACACACATATATATATATATATATATATATATATATATATATATATATATATATATATATTTATATATATAATATATATATATATATATATATATATATATATATAATATATATATATATATATATATATATCTGTGTGTGTATGTGGTTATTGTATGTGTGTGCTATTCCGTGTGTGTGTTTGTGTGTAAAAGCATAATGAAATTCCTGAATGACCTTACCTTTCCTTCCACATCTAATTCCTAAAACCATGTTAATCAAAACAAGGCTTAAAAACAAGCGAACAGAAAATGAAAAGAATAAAAAAAACAACGCCTATAGGAAATGAAGCAAGTCACCCTACCTGGCATCAATTAGCGACCTCATAAAAGGGCATATGGCAATTAGTACCTCCATTTCTACCCTCTTCAGTTGATCAGAAAGACAAAATTACCCACGAAGCTGGAAATATACGAGGGTAAATTCATCCATGAGTAGGTAGGACTTTTAAAGTTATTTTCCATGTTTGTTATGGATATGTTTGGGTCGGGGAACTTCACTGATATACATTTCCAATTTATACGTTCATTTATTTACTTCGTATCAAAAGAACCTCGACCCTTTATGAATAAATACCCCACCTAATTTCCACCAAAGGAACTAAACATGGGAAAAAAGATACAGACAATTCTACTTTCTCAAACGAGGAATCTTACAGTACACGCCTTTAAGATCTGCGCTCCTTAAAATTCCCCAAAACACCCACGAACACGCCATGACGCACAAAACCCATTCACCGAACACAACCAGGGCAACCTCGCCGTAATCCCCGAGCAGATAATGACTCGTCCGCCAACACGCAGTATACACACAACGCAGCGCTCTGTCCCCCGGCCTCTGATACCCTCGGCTCTCTCGCAAGCCGCCTGCATCTCCCACGGAACACCGGGGATCACAGACCGTCGGCTAAATGAACGCATACGTTGCCTCTCCTTTGGCTCTGTGATGCCCGCGCCCTCTGATCGAACGCGCAACAAGCGGAACGCTGCTGAACGCCCTGAACGCTGCTAAACGCCCTGAACACTGTGAACGCTGCTGAACGCCCTGAACGCTGCTGAACGCCCTGAACACTGTTGAACGCTGCTGAACGCCCTGAACACTGCTGAACGCCCTGAACACTCCTGCTTTGCATGCGGCAGCCCAGGTAATTCATCCCGCGGGAAAGGGAGGCTTCAAGACTGTGCTGCAGTGATCCGCAGTCCCTTTATGCCGCCGCAGGGCCGCTAACGACCTCGCGGAGGCTAACGAGGGGAGGCGGGGCGCAGCGCCATGATTAAGATGATAATAGTTATGATGATGAGGTGAGGGAGAGGAAGTACACTAAAATCTACGCTACTGCCAATCATAATAATTAAAGCAACAATAATATTTATAATAATAGCTTACAGGATATACGATAAAATCAACAACACTAATAATAACAATCATAAAAATAATGCTTAAAATAATAATTTTCAAAATAATGATGATAATAATAATAATAATTACAACAATAATAACAATCATAACAACAGGAGTAAAACCAACAGAGTACAAATAACTACTGTGATAGTAAGAATAACATAAAGCCTAACGAAAACAGTAACCGATTCTCTTCCTTCTTCTCCTTCTCATCATCATTTTCACATGTCTCTCTCACTATCTATCTAGCTATCCATTTCTCTATCTACATACTTGCTTATCTAACAATATATCTATCCATTTACACAGTTATCTCTCAATCTGTCTATCTAAGTATCTATTTGTCTATCTCCACTCCGCTGCCCTTGTCTTTCACCGCAAAACCCGAGAACGCGGAGTGGCTCACCCCCCCCCCCCCCGCTCCCTAAGGGTGTAATTGCCTCCTCGTTGCTCCTTATTCAGATAACATGTACGCTGCTTTGTCTTCTGGCAAGTAGTCTCTGTCTGCCTGTCTGTCTGTCTCTGTCTCTATCTGTGTCTCTGTCTGTCTGTCTCTGTCTCTATCTCTGTCTGTCTGTCTGTCTCTGTCTTTATCTGTGTCTCTGTCTGTCTGTCTCTGTCTCTATCTGTGTCTGTCTGTCTGTCTCTGTCTATCTGTGTTTCTCTTTTTCTTCTTTCTTTCTTATTTTCTCTCTCTCTCTCTCTCTCTCTCTCTCTCTCTCTCTCTTCTCTCTCTCTCTCTCTCTCTCTCTCTCTCTCTCTCTCTCTCTCTCTCTCTCTCTCTCCCTCTCCCTTCCCTTATCATTAGCTTCCCTGTTCTTCCCTCGCGGATAGCTTCCCTACCCTCTTCGCCCTCGCTCTCCCTCGCTCCGGAATACTTTCCTCGCTCTCCTATGGATAACATCCTCAATCTCGTCGTTCTATGAATAATATCTCATTTTTATTGTTGAATTCGCCCATGGACGGCCGTGTCTTGTCTGTCTTTTTGCCTTCTCTCTCCAACCCTGCTTTGGCATCAACTGTGTTATCAAATTACCCACCCCTCTCGAAGATTGCTTCTGTTTTCCCTTGGTTTAACGGCTTTCCCCTCTTATCTCATTCCTTGAGAATAACATTCCATTCTGTTCCTTCGTCTCCGTCCTATCCCCTTATCTCCCTGCTCACTCCCTCATAAGTAGCAAACCCTATTTCTGCTCCCCTATCTCGTAATCCCCCCTCTCCCCTCTTCGTCCCTTCAAACCCTCTTCTCCCCTCTTCTCTATACGCTCCTCCTCTACCCTTCCCTTCTGCGCTCCTTCAAGCTTATCCCCTCTCCCCTCCAGACTCCTCCCTTTCCCCTCTGTGCTTCCTCGAGCTTACCTCTTCTCCTCTATTTCGTATATACACCTCTCCCCTTTCCCCCTCTCTATTCCTAAACCCCCCTCTCCTTTCTAAACCTCTTCTTCTTTTCCCTTCTGCTCTTCTTAAACTCTTCTCTATGCACGTTCGTCATTGCTCTGACCATCCACTCCTCTTCCGAAAGGCTTCCAGGATTTCCATTAACAAATAGTCGATCTGTAAAATGGCCTACTAATATTTAACGCCCCTCTTGCTATTTCTCGGATTGCTATACACTACTGCATTGCTAAGTTCCGCCCTAGAACGGATCCTACGTCCTTCATTTATCATTCTCATGCATTACTCTTATGGAATCATAGCATCTTCATTCTCCATCTTTTTTCTTCTGTGATCCACCCTTGTAATCTACTAATTCCCCTTTCCCAGTGTTTTTATACTTCCCATTCTTTCTTTCAACAGCAGTCTTTTTTTGTGTCTTTCTCTCCTGTCATTTCCTATAATCCTCTAGTTCATTTGTCTTTCCTTATTACTAGACTGGAAGATCCCAAAGTGTCTTTTTACCCGATGAAATTACCCAAAATGGAATCATTTACATTCTAAAAAGGATGGAAAAAACACCCCCCCCCCCACGGCTACAATACATCACAGGCCAGGAAGTTCACTTTAGCATCCGTTCCCTCGACACTGTGAGCCGAGTTCAACGTTCATCAATTCTCATCTTAATCTTCATTCTGCTATCTATTATGGAAGTATCGGTGGGGTCGAAAGGGGGGGTGAGGAGAAGGGGGGCTGGGGAGGAGGGCAAATGGAGAGGGGGGGAGGGAATTGAGGGAGGAGGGGGCTGGGGGAGAGGGCAAACGGGGGGAATTGAGAGAGAGGTATAAGATAAGAAAGAAGATGAAAGAGATGGTAGAAGAACGCGGGATAGGAGAGGTGACAAAGGGGAGAAAAGGGGGGAAAGATAAGGATCGAGAAAAAGAAGAAGAGAAGATCAGGCATCGGGGAAAGGAGGCGGAATAGGAAGAGGAGGAACAAGAGAAGGCAGGAGGAAGGAAGTGGAAGACTCACAAGTGCATTACCTGAGGCCCCGAGAGATCCTAGGAATTCAATTATCAGCGGGAGGAGGAGCATCTTGGCGTAGTTCCCGCCGCATGACTTAGGCCCTCTCCCCCCTCCCCTCCTCCCCTCCCCTCCCCTCCCCTCCCTCCCCTCCCCTCCCTCCTCCCTCCTTCCCTCACATTGGCACCATCCCTCGATCTGGCCCGCTCGCCCTCTCCTGTGGCACCATCACTCAGCCCAGCCAGGGCTTGTCTTCGCTCCATCCTCCATTCCGGTCCGCCCTTTTCTACGGCACTGTAGGGCACCATCGCTAGCCGGGCCCTCCAACCTTCTCCATAACGCTACTCATCGCTCTAGCCACCTCTCTATCGCACCATCTGTTACACTATCCTTCACCCCGGACTAGCCTTTCCCATGACACCAAAACTGTGGCAGTATCCCTTGCACAGTCCTGCCCTTCTCTATGGTACCATGTGGCACCATCCTTCGCCACGGCTTACCCTTCACCTTGGCACCATCTCTGTGGCCCCATCCTTCGCCGAGGCATACCCCTAACATTTCCTCACATCCTCCATCCTTACCCTCCTCTGTCTAACTCCATGTATATTTTCAGTCCATGTAAAATAATGATAATGATGACGATGATAATAATAAGAATAATAATGATACTACTACTAATAATAATGATACTACTACTAATAATAATGATACTACTACTAATGATACTATAATAATAATAATAACAGCGATAGGAAAATAAGACGGGAAAAGGTAATGAAACGATGTGGGGTCATTAGGCATACACGCGCTTCGATTCCCGTTGCTGCGATCCCAAGGGAGACGACACTGACATTAATGTTTAGGCATGACTTCCTAATTCCTCCCCCTAACAACAGACGCCCCCCTCACCCCCTTCATTTTAAACCCTTCACCTTCCTCTCCTCCTTCATTCTCCCTTCAACCTGATCACCCCCTCCCCCTCACCTCCCTAACTTCCCTCCCTCCCTCCTCCCTCCTCTCCTTCAACCTGATCACCCCTCCCCTCACCCCTCCCTAACTTCCCTCCCTCCCTCCTTCCCCTCCCTTCAACCCGATCACCCCTCCCCCTCACCCCTCCCTAACTTCCTCCCTCCTCCCTCCCCTCCTCTTCATCCCCCCCTTATCCCCCTTCATTCCCTTTGACTTTCCCCTGGGAATGCCGGAGCTTAAGGGAGGATTAGGGACAAGGCAGCGAACCCCTTGTGATAATTAAAGGCTCGTTGGCATGGGCTGCTCGGGCTGGCTACGGTGAGAATAAATAATAAAGAATAAAATAAAATAAAAATAAAGGGGCAGGAGATGGAGATGGTTGTAATTGTGATGAACAAGGTAATCGTTGTTCATTAGATTGTACGAATGAGAGCAGGAACAGCTGTAAAAATACGTCGAGATACATTATGTTGAATAATATGATGACTTTGAAGATAATTTTGATAGCGGTGATAATGAAGATTTTGAATTTTGGTAGCAGTGATAATGATGATGATTTTGATTGTGATGATGATTGTGATGATGGTGATGATTTATTGTAATGCTGATGATAATAATAATGCTGGTCATGGCCCTGGTTGTGATGATCATGAAGATAATGCTTTTGATGACGATATTGATTGTGATGGTGATAATGATGATTATGAAATGATTTTAATGATGATTTAGATTGTGAAGATGGTTTTGATTTTAATCATATTCAAATTGTCTTGGAAAATTATGATGATTATTTTGATTGTTATGATAATGAAAATAATGATCACGATCAAGATGATGATGATGACGATGATGATGATAATAATAATGATGATGATGATGATGATATGATGATGGTGATGATAATAAATTATTACAATAACAGTAGACAATCAAAATACCAATAAAAACAGCCCCCCCCCAGCCAGGCGCAGACTCCAGACAGACAAACCAGGAGCAGGGCGAGCGCGTCTGGCTCCCCGCGGTGGTTTATAAGACCATTACGGCGGGAACAAGGCAATTTAAAACGTGGGCAGCGCGGTCGGGAGCTTTAATGACGCAAACGAAATGCGGCGGCCGGTAAACACGGGAGAAATGCAGCGCTGAAATTCGCCGAAAAAGAGAGAGAGAGAGAGAGAGAGAAGAGAGAGAGAGAGAGAGAGAGAGAGAGAGAGAGAGAGAGAGAGAGAGAGAGAGAGAGAGAGAGAGAGAGAGAGAGAATAATAACGATAATAATATACGATCATAAAAAAGGGAGGGGAAATGGAGAAGAAAAAAAAAAGGGGGGAAATAACAAAAAAAACGACAGCAGCGTAGCAGACATGGACGGAATGCGGTGCTGAAGCCTCGGGATAGGCCTATCATCGCCCATCTGCGAGGTAGAGCGGCAAGTGCGAAGCGTATGTACAGTCCGGCTTCTTGAAGGTTTCCACCGGAGGAAGAAGGCTTTTTTTCGTCAAAATAAGACCTGGAAACTATGTGGAAACTATTTTTCTTCACCGAAAAGACTCCAAGATACCAAGAAGAAACACAAATAGTAATACAGTACTAATTACAATTCGATTCTAAAATTCGCCAAATACATATATGACACATATCATCAGCAACAGATCAGATCAGCATTCGCTAGCACAGATCAGATCGCTAGCAACAGATCACAGATTCGCTAGCAACAGATTCACAGATTCGCTAGCAACAGATCACAGATTCGCTAGCAACAGATCACAGATTCGCTAGCAACAGATCACAGATTCGCAGACCTTAAAGACACCACGCCGACGCGACCCACCGCCTTCGGAAAAGAGGCCATTGCAAATACCTCCAAGATGAATATTTCATGGCATACAAATAAGACCTGTGCGACGCCTGCCTTGAACGTCAGAAAAATGTCTTAAAGATCAAAATGAATACTAAGGATACGGAAGAATTCGCCAGGGAGAGAAGAGAATGTCCTTAGAGTGAGCGCCAAGACGTTCGGAACATGATAAAAACTTTTTACTATTACTATTATCAACAGTGAGGGTTAATCATAATAGTGATTAGGGTGAAAGTGGTCGCCAAAATATTAGGTAGGCGACGACCTTTACTATAATTAATAGTTTCATTTAATTTCATAATATGATGATAGCAAGATGAAAATGACGATGGTTAGAATAATAATAATACAATTAAACAATAACAATAAATATAACAATAATCAATTCAATAATAACAATAAACACTCGACGATATAACATATATATAAATATGTATGTGTGTATGTATATCTATCTATCTATCTATATATGTGTGTGTATACACATACATATACATATACATACATACATACATACACACACACACACACACACACACACACACACACACACACACACACACACACACACACACATATTATATATATATATATATATATAATATATATATATATATTTGTGTATGTATATATATATATATATATATATATATATATATAATATATAATATATATATATATATATATATATATATAATATATATATTATATATATATATATATATATATATATATTACGCACACATATATACACAAACATACATACAAATATACATACATACATACATATATATATATATATATATATATATATATATATATATAATATATATATATATATATATATATATATATATATATATATATATATATATATATATATAATACATAGATATACACATACATACATATATATATCCGTGACATACTCAACAACTGTGAATTCGTCTGATATATCTCTAGCTGCTGACAGCAGCTGCTATTGTAGCGTATGTATAGTTTATTTTTAATCATGCATTGTTTGATTTTGTAGGTTTACTCCCAACTAAACGATTCTCGAAAGAATTCGAACAGACACTTTGTTGGCACACCTATTTTTTTCTTTCGATTTTTTTTCACTTTCTTATCTTGTTCTATTAATTTATGTGAACAATGTTCATTACACTTATTAATCAGTGTTTTCATATATCATTATATATCATATATCATTTTCATATATCATTATATATCATATATCATTATATATTATATATATCAATATATCATATTCATATATGTTTTCATATATATATCTTAAGCAAAGAATATTTCCTTGTTACTGACGTTGGTCAAATTCTCACGGACATGCGTCAGACTCTGAAACAACAAAGTTTATCACGTTGAGCATAACTAAATGACTTGCTTCATAATCATACAGTTTAGCTCAACTCATTCTATTCGCCGACAATGTAAATAAAATCTTTCAAGATACCATTTGCTTCACAAACGATTTTTCGTGAAACAGCCGGTGCACAGCGGGAAAAAACGGCCGTGCATTTTCCCGCTTTCCACTCAGCTGTCCCAGAAACACACTCACTTTGGTAACTTTTGAATTCCTTTATAGTTTCGAAACTAAAACTGCAGCATAAAAGTATTAGTATAAATGGGGAAAACCGTTTGTTAGGAGACAATTAACAACTAAAAGCACTGTGCAAAACTCGTTCCGCGCTGCATGTATACATACTTCTATACATACATGCATATATGTGTGTATATATCTACCGATCTATCTATCTGTTGATCTATACAAATATACATATATACATACATGCATACATACATATATACACACACACGCGCGCGCGCGTGCGTGTGTTAATAACAATATATTAGTAAATATAAACAAACATACACATACATAAATAAATACATACAATGCATTTATATACACAAAGACAAGAAGATATTAATAAATAGCTTATCAAATGATTGTATCGCAAAGCCATATAATCTAATACACAAATGTTTTCATAAATCATCCCTTCGCTTGCCCCGGAAATGCTTGAAATATACAAATGGACATTATAGCTGCATCTTCCTGATCTTCTAATTAGCATACTCAGCCCTGCATCCAACTGACACTCTCGAGTACATAATCAACGCAAGGTTTATGTTTGGCAATATCGTGCATTCATTCACACCGGCGACTCTTTAAAACAAAATAATGATACAGCATTAAACTTAAAATATACAAAATCTCAAAATTAGGACGATTCTGATACGAAAATTTACTACTAATAAGCCTCTGTTATTTCCAAAGCAGAATCAAGCGAAAAGCTAATCTCGAATGATTAATTCCGAAAGAAAGGCGGGCATTATAAAGTCGCCAGCGTCGCCTGCTCTTCATCATAATAAGTTATCACGATCATAAATCATTCCGAGACTCACTTGACAGCAACACTGAGGAACCGTTCCGCGTCTGTCACCAGACCGGTTATTAAAATCGGATTTGTTAAAGCACACTAAGTTTCATTTTCGGTCTCTCGTCGCGTCTCAGCCTCCTTCCTCTCTAGCTGTGTCTGTGTCTTATGTGTCTTATGTGTCTTATATTACGTCTATAAATGCCACGTGTGTATCCGACATGCATATGCATCTATGTGCGTATATGCATACATGCATGTCTGCATTGTATTGTAATGCGATTATGTATGTGTGTATGTGTGCGTACGTTTGTACGTATGTGTGTGCGTATATGTGCATGTATATTTGCATATACGTGCGTTTCTGTGTGCATGTGCTCGTTTAATTGTTCGCTCGTTCGTGTGGGTGAGAGCACACACGAATGCGTGCCTGCATACGTGTATCTGCGGCTGTGTTTGTGCACGCGCCCGTTAATCCTGCTGTACAAAGGGCAGGCCTCGTGCGCGTGGGCGGGGCACCTTGTCCGGAGATAAGGCGGGCGCAGGCGGGTGAATTATGTGTTCATTATCTCCGAAGAAAAGACCTGGGCTGCGCAAGCTTCCCTTTGATGCATGGCCTTCGAAGGAGAGCAACGGCGCCATAACGACATCTGGGAATGGCGCCGCTGCTGCCGTTGCGACTTTCACTGAATGACCTTTTTGATTAAGAATAAAAATGGTGCATGTTTTGCATAAACATCTCCCATATATATATAATATATATATATATATATATATATATATATATATTATATATATATATATATATATATATATATATATGTGTATGTGTGCGTGTGTGCGTGTGTGTGCGTGTGTGTGTGTGTGTGTGGTACATTATATACATACATACGTAATACATATATATATATATATACACACATATACATAATACATATGTGTATGTATATGTTATATGTATATATATGTATATGTATATGTATATGTATATATGTATATGTATATGTATATATGTATATGTATATTGTATATATATATATATATATATATATATATATATATATATATATATACACACACACTCACAGAACACACATGAATGTGTGTGTGTGTGTGTGTGTGTGTACATAAACATATACAACTCACAAAAAACACACACACGTGTGCGTGTGTGTGTGTGTGTGTGTGTGTGTGTGTGTGTGTGTGTGTGTGTGTGTGTGTGTGTGTGTGTGTGTGTGTGTGTGTGTGTGTGTGTGTATGTGCGCGCGCGCGCCGCCTATTGTACACATAAACCCAAATATGTCAATACATACATTGGTACCCAAGCGCGCACAGTAAAGGAAGCCATGAAATCCGAAAAGAAAGGGCGATTTTCATTGCGTTTGAAGGAAAAGCAATTCAATACAAAAATGGCTTTAGCGCAGTAGGGAGAACAGTTCCTCCTCTACGGGAACCTTTCTCAAAATCCAAATTATATAAAAACAAAGCCGGATTGTTACAATCGCTTTGAATATTTTTTGTGGTAGCAGATGCAGTGTGTGCGACGCCTTTTCATCCGATCTGAAGAACTAGTCCTTTGTTACTTGTTTTGTATTCATATCAAACAAAGTGAATTCTTGTGTGTCTAATCTCGTAAGTTCGTGTAGCATTGCAGATCACTTGCTCTCTCTCTCTCTCTCTCTCTCTCTCTCTCTCTCTCTCTCTCTCTCTCTCTCACTCATCCTCTCTCTCCCTCTCTCTCTCTCTCTATCTCAACACTCAACTATAATAAAATAACTAGCAATAAAAAATATAAACTAAGAAATGAAATTAAATACACTCTCTTCACCCTCCCCCCCCTAACGTAGCCTTGGAGCCGAACAAAATGACCGGGGCTTGTAGGCCGGCGCGACCCAAGATTCATTTCCCTTCGCGGGGGTTAGCAATATAGCCAACACACAATTTGTAATTTGCTAGATAATTTCTGCGGAAATTATGTCGGACGAGCGGGAAATGGAAGTGTTTGGTTAATTAAACAAGGCTCCGGCTACAAGTCTTCCAGGCTGCGCCAAGATTTAGTCCTCGCCGAACCCCCTCGCTCCCCACGCATTCCGCCCCTGCGCCTTGCAACAAGAAAAAAATCTCTTCCGTAATTGTGGTTCCTGCAGTAGAGGCGATTCACTTGTGCTTTGATTCTTTATCCTCCTTATTTGGATTACTTCTTGCTTTTATTGTCGTTGTTATTATCGTTATGGTAGTTATAATTTTTATTCATTATCTATTTATTTTTATTTTTTTTTTTTACATTAGCACGATCAGGTGTTTCCGCCCTCCGTGTAAGAGTGAACCCCAGAG